>VYXF01006156.1:0-64154 GCA_013397295.1 Polioptila caerulea | reverse complement strand
GAGAGAGAGGGAGGATTGCAGAGTTTTCCCTGCATCCCCACTGAGGCAGCTTACCTTTCTTTCCTTTAAAAATAAGGGGAAAATCTTTAGTATGCAAATGAGTGCTTTCCATTCCAGCTTGGTTAATTGGATCGTGTTTGTGTGTAAACACGGCTTGGCTGAGCAACAGCCCCCCCCGGCCCTGCCCCTCGCCCCCTTGGCCGCCCGGTGCTTCCCCCGGTGCAGGAGGGCGATGGATGCTCAGTTTCGGCGACAGCCGAGGAGCCACTCGGGCTGGCGGCAGCGGCTCCAGCCCGGGGACGGGAGCCTGCGGCTGTGGAGCCGGGGGAGGGAGCGATTTGCGCCGGGGGGGCTGCAAGGAAGGAGAGCTGCTCCCAATGCAGCCAGCCCGGGGGAGGTGGGCACCCCGCGGGGCTGTCACCGCCCCATCCCACCTCCCCGAGCGCGGGAGCGAGGGCAGGAGCGTGGGAATCCGCAGGAATTCACCCCGCAACTTTACAACCTGCTTGATTCCCACGGAAAAATTAAAAAAAAAAAAAAGAAGGATTTGGGAAGGGGGTGCGTTTTGGGAAGCTGTATCTGACATGCTGCTGTGTGCCTGCTCCCTCGACTATCTGTCACCTGTGGAGGACGCTGAGCTGCAGCCAGACCCCGGCTTCGCCTCTGTGCTGCTCATCCCCAAACGACGCCGGTGTCAAATCCCATCTGTGTCACGCCGCCGTGGTCCCCACGCCAGCTTTTGTGAGGGTATGGCTTGGGGATGCTTGTGAAAAAAAAAGGAAAAAGGGATAAAAAAAACCCCCACCCCAAACCCACGCAGCTAGTCCATCTGTTGATTAAATGAAGGATAAAACTTTTGGAGAGAGTAGTGCTTCTCCACGGGCAGCTGGTTTTTTGCTCAGCCAGACATTAGTGCTGAACATCCCCCACCATACGCTGGGTTTCACCCTATTCCCCGAGCAGGGACGCTGTGTTTGTGGTGTCTGTGCTCCTGGTTATCCTCCCCTCTTCTTTTCCCAGGCTCGGATGTGATGTTGGACTCCTATACTGTCCTCTCTTCCCCTCACTCTCTGCTTGTACTAATACTCCTTCGGGGAGAAAGCTGTGTTTGCATTTGCCTTTGCTGCTGCACAAAAGAAACCCACTGTGTCCTCCGTGTGGGTTTCTGGCTGAACAAATCTGAACTCTCGCTGGTACAGCAGGGCAGCGGCGGGGCTGGGCAGAGCAGCAATTTGGAAGCTGCTCCCGGCCTTCCCACATCCCTCCCTGCTCCCACAGATCCTGCCAGTCCCTGCAGGTCAAATGGCACTTTGCTAGCGGGGCTGGAGAAGTTTGTGAGCGGGATCCAGCCGGGATTTGTTGGGTTCTCCCCCCGCTCCTTCCTTTTGCAGCCATGATTTTAATGTGGGTTAATGCACTTTTTAATAGCGCTCGCGTTGGGAAGCCACGGCAGCTCCTCGGCTCTGCTGCCTGAGCTCGGCTGATTTGTCTGCTGCCTGTTCCAGCAGGATCGTGCATCTGGTACCTGCTTATTCATGCCGGGTTAGGAGGCACAGAGAGTGCCTTGCAGAGCATTTGTTCGGCTGTTTTCTCCCGCAGGATGAGCCAGGAGCATTTCTGTGGAGTTGTCGCTCTCCGCACACGACACAGACGCTGTCAGCAGCACCGTGGCTCTCCCCGTTGGGGTGAAACCGTGCAAAGGATCCCTAACAGGATTTAGTGCACAGAAACCTCCAGCCACACGGTACTGTGGGGGAGGAAAGGCCTGCATGGAGGTGCTGGAGCTGATTTTCCAGCATGTGTTGTGTTTGCCTCCACTTGAGCCACCGCTGCGGAGTGTCCAGATGTGGTGGCACTGGCTGGCACACCCTGTCCGTGACAAGGTGTCCCTAAGGTGTGGGGATGGGGTCTGTGTGGGCACGCATGGGCCAGCCCTGCCTTGCTCTGGAGGAGCTGGTGGTCCAAAACTCACTTCAAGGGACAACTAAAATCACTTGACTGGCCTTCAGGAGTTTGAGGAGCTCCTTTTTGTGGACAAGGGGGTAGGCAGGGCTGTTTTCTTGCCAAAGTGGGCTTGAAGGGATTTGCCGTGATTAAATTCCACCAAGCCAAGGGCAGCAGGGCTGGAAGGATCACCTCTGCTGAAAACCCCACATGGGATCTCTGGTCTGGACACTACTTAAAAAAAAAATCTCCTTATCCCAAACCTCCGCAAAAGGACGATTTCCATCACGGGATTTGTACACCTGTGCCCTTGAGTTTGTATTTCACGGGCATCCCGGTGATATCCTGACATCCTGCTGTTCCTGCAGCCCGTGCAGGCTGGAACTTGGGCTTCCAATGGAGCTTGCAGAAGGAAGCTGCTTTTTGTTCCTGCCTGGGGCTGTGCTGCATCCAGACACCCCAGGCATGGCTCAGCCTGGGAGGGAGGAGGATCTGTCCCACAGCCCCAGGGAACCTGGGCAGAGCAAATTGCCTTCCCTGGAGCATCCTCTGACTTTTCCCCTTTGCAAATGGTCTAAAGGAGACTGTGCTGGCTCTTTCTGGGAGTTGTTGGGTCAGTGCTCCAGGGGTGGTTTTTCCCTGGTACCATTCACTCTTCCACCCCCTCAAAGCTGCCAGGGCCACGGCTTTGGTGGAAGGGAGAGAAAGCCCCAGCACAGCTGGCCTCCTGTGGAGTTGGGATGTGTGGTACCCTTGGTGGGAAGGAATTGCTGCTGCCGTGAATCTGCCTGCCTTTGCTTCTGCCTGGAGAATAACTCACCCGTCCCTCGCCTGCTCCAGTGCCAGCCAAACTGGAGGAGGCTGGAAACAACTGGGGGAGGCTGGAAACAACTGGGGGAGGCTGGAAACAACTGGGGAAGGTGTCTCCATGTGGAGAGGGGCTGTGGGGAAGAGCACCACTGAAGATGCACCTACTGCTCTCACTGGCCTGTGCTAGATGGATCTGGCAGTATCTTAAATTTACCTTGGATGGGAAGATTTCTGCCTGTCTGAGGCTCTCTTTCCAAAGGCATGTTTGCTTTCCCTCGGGGTGATGAATACCGAGTTCTCTGGGTGTTGCAGGGTATGTTTTTCTCCTTCACAGTTCACTTGGTTCCTCCCTGGAAGCAAATGCTTTACAATCTTCTGTCAGAGGGGCCCGTTAGCAGCAGCAGTGGCTCAACTTCCCACTGGCTCAGCAGCAGCCCCCAGGTGGAGAAGGGTGAAATCATGCTGATGAGAGAAACCAGGCCAATTCCACCCACCAACACTGGTTAGGACCAAGAGATAAAGATTTTCACATCTTGGGGGTGGTTAGTGGGTGATGGGGAGAAAAAATACAAGGTTTGGGGTGCTGGGAGTGTGTTTGTGCAAGATCTGGGGCACTTGGGGGGGTTCTGTGTCTGGAGTCTGTTAATGAAAAGCCTGGAAATCTGTGGTAGTGGCCCTCTTCCATGTGAATTCCTCCTGCCATGTGGAGAGCAGGGCAGCTTTGCAAGGGAAGTGTGCTGGGCTGTTCCCTAAACCCAGCAGGTGAGTGTCAGCACTGGGAGCTCTTTGGGAAGTACGAGGAGTGGAAGCATCCAGTGAGCTTTAAAAATGATGCTGAGGAAGAGCTCCTGAAGCCCAAGAAGGTTGCACCTCAGGATATTCTGTGGTTCTGTGAACTGAAAATGGTTGAGTAGAAGAGAGAGATGGTTTGGAAAGTGCTTTGTGAGGTGCTGCTGCTGGAAAGGTGCAGGCTTGACAGGGGCAACACGTTCCCAACTGGGCTACACGGGAAGAAACTGAAATAAGCCTCAAGTTAAAACTGGTGTTGTCCAGTCTGTGCTGTCCCAAAGGAATGGTGCAGAATTGCCTCCTCCAACACCTGCTTTAACACAATTTAGGTTTCCCATCTCCCATCTGCACCTCCTGCAGTGAGAGCCACGTGAGGACCACCGATGACTTTGCTCAAATCAGCTTTTCTTGCAAGGTTTCAGCCCTCTGAAAAGCACAGGAGGGAGGAGCTGGGGTTTTGCTCAGCTGCCCTGTGCCAGAGGGAGGGGAGCCGGGCAGATGTTCCTCCTCCAAGCGAACACTGCATCCCCACCAGCCTCCCCCTTCCAAGGTTAAGCAGAGGTGCCCAGGCAGTTTATGCACAGCACATCTCGGACTGATGTCGATTATTTCTGTGCTTTCCTGTTGGTTTAGGGGACACCAACTGGAGTCTGAACGTGCCTAGAAATCCCTGACAGGTTCCCAGCACCGCGTGTCACCAGCTCCAGCCGCTCTGTAGTTGGACTGCAAATGTTAGGATAAAACAGCTCCGTGCTCTTCTTTCTTTTGTAGCTGTAAATAAAGGGGGGAGAGGCCAATGTGCCCCTTAGGTTGTGAGCTGGCTGAGGATCAAGGGCTTTGAATAAACTGTTTTCTTCCTGTGAGCAGCCTGTGATGGAGAGTGTGGCTGCTCCAAACCCCTGATTTAATGATCGGCTTTGCGAGTTTGTACAGTGCTCTCAGCTCCTCAGCACGCTGAGTGCAGGGGGCTTTATGGAAATGCTGCTGGAGAATTGGCTTTACATCACTTCCAGAATCTTTCCAGTAGGATTAAACAGCTTCTATTTATTTATTTATTTACTTTAAAGCCCAGCAAATTTATACCAACAATTGCTGAAGGCCCTAATTTATCTTCTGTTCAGGAGCAATACAAGTCTTTCCTTTGGCTTCATTGAGAGCTACCTCTGGCCAAAGAGAGCGACAGAGCCACAGTGACCGTGTACAAGCTTATTTTATAAATCAATAGGTAGTGAAACAAATTGGTTGTAAATCAGTCTCTTATTTGCTGAGATTTGGTGGGGCTGTGAGTTTTCGAGGCGGTCTGCTCTGCCTTCAGGGCTGGCACATGGCCTGGCTTTTGCAGGGATGTGGGAACCCAGCACTCATTTCAGACATGCCAGGAGGTATGCAGGATTTCTTGGCTGGGAAGAAATAAAGTTTAAAGCCTGTGCTCGTCTTTTCAGGCAAAGGTTGAGCAGCAAGATCCTGATGCTGCTCAGATCTCACGGGTTTCCATTCCTCCCCTTCACTGTACCTCGTGGCACATCTGTACTCCAGACTGCTGGAAGGGGGGAGAGGAAGGTATCCATTTCTGAATTGTGCCTTGTGGTGGGACAGAAAATGCTGGGATTTGGTCTTGGAGACGATGGCCTGACAGATGTCCTGGTTAAATATGCCCTTTGAGCATAGCCGAGCCTGTTTATTCACTGCCTCGCTGGCAAGACCCACGCTCAAGTGTTTGCCTTTCCTTGGTGGCAGCAGCAGCCTCCAAAGTGGAGCAGAAGGAGCTGCAGGTCACTTGGCTGTTACATGGCTCTTCCTTTTACTGAGTTGCATTAAACAGCTTAAAATCTAAATGTGCTTTTAGTGCCTGTGAGCGATGGGCTCTGGGCGTCCTGCCTCGGGTAGTGTCACATGCTGGAGAAGTGGGAGGTGGAACACTCGCATTGTTAAATTCAGATGCTAACTTGGGGATAAGATCTTGTCTTAATGTGTTCATTCAACGCCCCCACTCGCAACAAAAGCTACAGCAGCTTTTGGTCTGCTGCATTTGGGGTGGAGCAGGATGTAATTGGTTTTTGAGGGCTTTGCCATAACTGCTGCTCATTAACCATTGATGCAGGCACGGTCAGACTTTCAACTCTGATAACAGATGCTTTCTTTTGTTTCCAATTACTTTGCATTGGGGGGAATCGCCGTGCAGGTTTCACGTGTGTGGTGGTGTGGTGGCTAATTCACCTCCGAAGTGCTGCTGGATTTATGTTCTGGGCTCTGAGGTTGTCATGCTCGATATGACTCGAGGCAAAGGCGGTGGTGAACCCCTGCCTGGCTGGGAGGATGCGGCAGCACCCAGGGCTGAGCGCTTCAGGGCCCTCCTGGGTGAGCTACCCCAGCGCTGTGGGAGGGGAAATGGAGAAAATATTCGATAATGTGTTTTTTCTGAGGAGCTCTGCCCAGCAGGACACACGCTGCAGGCGAGAGGAGCCCTGCTAATACCGGTGAAATACGCACCGATGGTGGAAGGGATGAGCTTCCTCAAACTTCCCCATGGATTTGGGATCAAAGCTTTGTGCTGTGGGTCCAACGTAAGCAGGGAGAGAGTGGGAGAAGCCATAGGGTTTGGAGTCCCCCCCTTGCATTTTGGGCAGGTCATCATTAGCCTAAAATCACCTCACTCGTTATAAGGTCAGAAAGGAAGGGCCTGAATTCCCCTCAGGTGCCTGTGGTCCCGTTCCCCTCCCACCCCAGCATAAATGAGTATTCAAGCAGTCTGCTGCCAGTCAGTGAATGTCAATATTGGATAAGTGTTTCCTTTATATCACTGCAATTTAGCATAAGCTGCTTGGAAACAAATGTCTTCCATAAGCATGAGGTGTTTCAGTAAGTACACAGTCAACATTACTATGAGGATTAAATAAATGTCAGCCCCACTTGTATGCTCAGCAGCGAGTTAAGACAGCCGAACTTGCATAATGGCCAACGCGGCAGGAACAACAGCAGGGATTTTGAGAGTCTCTGGGAAAAGCGGGATGGAAGGAGCTGCTTTGGATGGATCTGAAGCCCCTGGATCAGAAGGGAATGTGGAGACAGGTGCAGAAGCTCCTTAGAGCAGAAGTAGCTGATGGTGGGAAGAAATCCTTCCCTGGGAGGGTGGTGAGGCCCTGGCACAGAGGAGCTGTGCCCTATCCCTGAGAGTGTCCAAGGCCAGGTTGGATGGGAACTCCAGCAACCTGCGATATACTGAATGTCATCCCTGCCCGTGGCAGGGGGGTGGAATGGGACACGTTTCAAGGTCCCTTCCAACCCAAACCATCCTAATTCTATGGCACGGAGTGCAAAGAGATGTGTGGAGCTTCCTTCTGGACTACCAGGTCTGCTCTTTGTTTGGTGCTGGCTGCAAACCAAAGCTGAAAACGCGGCTCGGGCAGTATTGGCTGGTTCTGGTGAGGCTGCTGGCTCAGGAGGAGCAGCCTCCTCCTGCAGGTCTGCCCAGGTGACCAGTGCTCGGCTGGACCTGCCCCTGCTTTTCCCAGTGCAAACTGGGAATTGCTTGGCTGCAGCTGGTGAGGCCAGGGACGAGGCTCGGCAGTCGCTGCTTTGTGAGGAACTGGAAGCCCTGATTGACCTCCAGCTCAAGGCTTGCCGAAGCCACGGAGATGCAGCCCATGAGGAAGGGTGACACTGGTCCGTGCTGGCAATGCTGTGGGGCCTGCAGGTGCTGCAGGGAGATGGTCACCTCTGGCTGCTCTGCCTTCAGGTGTTGGGTGAGAGTTTCTCTCTGCCCAACAGGAAAAGTCCTCTGGCTTCTCTAAAGGGATTTAAACCCAGCCAGCACACGGAGATGTTGCTGAGGCAGCCAAGGCTTGAATCTTTCCCTCAAGCTGTGTCTGCAGGAAAACCCTGCTCTTTACCACTCCTCGCTTTGCATCTTCACCTGTCGCCCTGAGATGTCACTTGGTGCTGTCTCGGTCAGCCCGTGACAAGTTCTGCCAGCGAGGAGAAAAAAACAGAGAACGTGGGAGAGGGAGGGCTGAGCTGGCTGTGTTTCCATTCCCGACGATGCAAAACCGCTGCTCTCTTCCCAGCTGGCAAGGCGCTGACTGTAGCCACTTGTTCCCAGCTGCACAAAAATAACTGGAGACAAAATCGTTATCACTCAGATGAGCCTTATCAGCTCCTCTGATGTCTGCGGCTGCCTGCGCCCTGCGAGCGCTCGTTCCCCGCCGAGTGTGTGTTTAATGACCGGCCGTGGCTGTTCCAGGTGACCTGAGCCCGGCATCCCCGCTGGCTCCCCGCAGCCGCAGGTTTCCTGAGGAGCCGCCCGCGGCTCTCGCCCCCTTGGGCTGCGCAATTCCAGCGCCGGAGGAGCAGCTGGAGGGCACGGGGGTGTCTCCGTAACCCAGAGTGAGGAGGAGAGCGCCGGGGGTGCACAGGGGGAGGAATGCCCGAGTGTTTTGGCTCCAAACCAGGTCACCTGGCGGAGCTGCTGCAGGTTTTACCCTCAGTGTTCCCGTTCAGCCTGGCGGTGGCAGCAGCCGCGCTCGCATGGAGCCGAGCCCCGCGCTCCCACCTGCCGGTGTCACGCTCCTTTGGAAAGGTCCAAGGTGACCCGCGGGGCTCCGGCTCCGCCGGGATGCTGCTCCTCGGGGCTCGGCTGCTGAGCATTCCCTCGGAGTGCAGAGCCTGAGTGCTGGGGTGGGAGGGGAGTCGGGGAGACTGAAGCTGCCACCCCAGTGCGTGGTCGGACACGCGTTCAGGAGGAGCCTTGAGGTGACCCTGCCTGGGAGCACAACCTGTGCGAGTGCCGTGGGCAGGAAGGGGCCGGGTGTGGGAGGGGGACGTGAGGCTGTCTGAGCCACCTTTGTGCCCCCCACGGTGATAAATAAATGTGCACAAGGGGTTCCTCACCTCCATGAACAGCTCCCTGTGGATCCGTGTGGGATAACCTGCAGCAGGGAATGGCTGCCATTCCTGGCCAGTGGTGCTGTGCTGTTCCTTGCTCGCTCCCATGAGCTAATCCCTGGAGTGTGATTCAACACTCGCCTCTTTTCCTTCTGGCTGTGTCTTTAATAAGCCAGGAGTGACGAGGCCACCCCCCACCCTCCACAAGTGCTGGAGAAACAGAACCAACAGATGCTAAAATTAGGCACAGCTGTTTGCAGCGTTTTGTCCTCCCGATCACAGAGTCTGACACTGTCTGTGCTTATTCCTCATCTTGTCCAGACACTGAAAAGGTTTAAGATATCAAAGCTTGGAGTGGCTGTAAATTAACTCCTTCTGTCTAAGCTGAAGCTTGACTAACTGATGCTAGATTTCTTGTGATTGCCTTTACTTGCCCTTCTAGTAATGGGAATTGCCAGGGAACAAGACAGAGTCTTCTCTTTGTACCTGGGAGACAACATTGCTGCTTTGGCGTGCTCAAGATCTTCCCCACCAGGGACCAGGGGGAATATCTTCCATCCTGCTGTCCCTCAGCCTTTATGTGCCTAAACCCTGTTCTAAGTGCAGCTTGGACAACCTCAGCAGCCCAGCTCAGTCTGTGCATGCCAGAAGTTGTCCCAGTCCAGCCCCACATCCTGGCCATGGGCATCTGCTCTTGCTTTGGTGAGGGGGATGATTTTCTCAGCATTTTTGGTGTGTGCAGGCTTTGTGTTCATGGTTTGGGTGTTGGGGTGGGTGTCACCCCACGGCCGCTCTTTCCCTCCCTGCTGGGTGTGTTTGGCCTGGCAGTGGCTGTAGGGAGCATTTTGGGAGGAGGTGGCTGTCTCTGTCACCTGCCAGCCTTGGACAACATCCATTCCCCTCCACTGGGGTGGCAGAGCAAGGGCTGAGTGGCACCAAAGCGGAGCTGTAACACTCTGGAAAGGGCAGCAGGAGGAATTTCATGGCAGAGCAGAAATGTCTTTTCTGTCAAGCCTGGAGCAGTGTAAATGTCCCTCCTGACAGATCTGCGCTGATGGCAGCAGCACAGCTCCGGGGCTGGCTGTGTCGGGGTCTGCATGGGGTTGTGAGTCTGAGGGGTCTTTTCTGTCTCTCTGTCTCTCCTGCGGCAGGAGCGCCTGCTGAAGATTCCTCTTGCTCCAGTCATGCTTAAAATGATAATGTTGGTTTAAGATAGACACTTGTGATAAACTGAGGAACACGGCGCCCTTTGAAATCCTCAAAGCTCTCTCTCATCAAGTGGGCTGGCTGGAAAGGCAGCAGCCAGCGCATTCCAGGGGGTTCAGATTGCCATGATTCCATGCTGACCTGCTCCTAAGGATGCTGTGCCTTGAAAGAGCTGCCACCCCTCACTCCCCTCCCCACCTGACTGCGACAAGGTGGTGTCTGCTACGCTTGGGCAGCGCCTCTGTGCAGCTTCCTGGGGTCTCCCCAAGTTGCCTCTTTTCACTTTCTGTGATGGAAGCAAATGAGGAGGGAGGTACGAAAGGAAGGCTGCTTTTCCCTGTGGAGGAGTAATGGTGGTGGGGAGGAGGGAAGGGGAAGAGTGAAACCTCTCAAGGAAAAGGACCACAAGCAAGTGCCAAGGGGTTGATGTCCCTTGGCGATGTCTTTGCAGGGGTGGTTGTGGCAAACCTTTCATCCAGCACAGTGATTTTTTTCCTGCAGCAGGGAGGTTTCTCCTCGTGGTTTGGCTTTCTCCCAAGGATAGACAGATATCTTTGTAGTGCTCTCTTAACCCCTGCAAGTTTCTGCTGACTCGAGCAGATTGGAGTTGTTGTCCCAGTGGGAGAATCTTGTTCAAAATCCGGAAGAAAAGTTGAACTTTTGAAACTTGTAGAGCAGGAAACATCCAAGAGTTAGGGATTGGAGACTTGGAAGTAAACTTGGCAAAATACCATGTTTTGATATCTGAAATTTTAACATGGAGTTTAGGAAGGGATTTTTTGCACAAAGGATGGTGAGTATCCCTGTGGTGGATGAAGGGGAAACTTGTAAAAGACATTTGTCTGCTGATTGCTGCTTTTTCTCTGGGGTTTGAAATGGATTTCAGGTCTTTTCTTGCCTTTGGCCTGGCCAGTGAGCCACCATGGTGTCTCTCTGAATGTCCCAATTTGTCACAGTATATTGAATTCTAAACCAGTGTTAATCTGATCTGTGTGTCTGTAAAGCATCTTGTATTGGGTTTGATAAAATTAGGTTTTATTGTCTAACACAGTTTATTTCTCTTGGTCTGGTTGCGTGCTTTTATTGCCTGTTCTGCTCTGCACCACGAGGCCATCATGTGCCATCATCTGCCTCACTTGCTCGGCTCTCAGAGCTCCTTAAAGTCAGGCCCTAATTATTGGAAGTATGGAAAGACTCTGAGGGTGCCAGTGATATCAGTCTGGCACTGGTGCATTGAGCAGGTAAAGAAAGGGCCTAAGAGGCAATTGAAGAGATTGATGGGCAGTAATGGGGATAATTGTAATTTTTGTCCTGTGTTTTTAATAAAGTGATTGACGACAGGCACAGCTGGAGCCCCCGTGCGGAGACCAAGAGATGCAGTTAAATTACAGAGGCTTCTTAACTTAATGAGGCCAGGTAATAAAAACGAGGCATAATGAGCAAGGTATAATAGTACTATTATGCTTAGAGTGCTCTTGCCGAGGGCTGAGCAGGCTGGGAGTGCTTGGGATGATCTCTCTGCAGGAAGGGCTTTCCTCCCTGGGGGAGGATGAGGAGTGGGAGACTTGGGAAGGATATTGGATGATCCCACTGGGAGGAAGGGTTCTCCTCCCCAGGGGAGGATGAGGAGTGGGAGACTTGGGAAGGATATTTGGTGGCCAAGTGGCCAGGACTGAATGAGCCAGGTGGAGCACCAAACATGGTTGATCCCCCCCCCTGTGCTTCTGGTTGTATTTGTGAGGTTTGGGGCAGCTCTGCTCCAGGTTTTGTTCACTTCATGTAACCTTGGAAGTGTCCATGTGACCCTTGTTGCTACACACATGACATGGGCAGAGGGTCAGATTTTGTGAGCTGAAGGAAAAGCAAGAGAAGTTTAAGAGCCTGGAGGGAGGATGGTGGATGGACTCAGGAAGGCTGGCCAGGGCTGCACCAGGCTCATGTCACACCCTGATTTGGAGCCTTGGCAGGGAGGCTGTAGCAGCTAGATTGGGACCTTTGTGAGGGTGGAGGTGGGAAGAGGATTAGTGTCTGCAGAGCAGTTGGGTGTCTGCTGCTGCTAAATGTGGTTAAACTTGAGCGACTTCTAATCTAATAATGAAAGGAAGAGAAATAAGTGTTCTCAGTGATGCATGCCCCTCACGGTAAGTACTAATTGAAAACAGATATTTACTTTAAAATGAAAATGTAATACGATAATGGTGGGTTGAGAATTTCGCACACGTAGGAGGGAGGGATGAGCATGCACAGCTCTGCCTGGGCTTGGGGTGTCCTGGGACCAGGATCTCCCACAGCGCCCAGCTGCTGGGCCTGGGACCCTGCACCAAGGGCCTGGGGCTTGTGCTGGAGCAGAGCTCAGCCTTACTCAGCTAAAATCAGGTTCTCTTGGGCTCACCTTGGTCTGCAGAGGACCTTCAAAGCTGAGGGTGAAAAAAGCTGGGGTGGGCTGGGGAAGCATCACCTCCCTTGTCACTGAGATGGGGACAGTGATGGTGACCCTCTTCCTGATGGTCTCTGCTGCTTGAGATGCCCCTTGCTGCCCCTTTCCGGCTGTCCTGACCCATTTCCCTGGCTTGGTGGGTGGACCTGGCTAATGCTGTCTCTTGGGGGCTGCTGGAGGAGCACTGGGGACACCTTTGCACTCTCAGGCACCTTTGAATGGTTGCTGATCCCTCGGGGAGACACCTGACTGTGAGTGCTGAGACTACAGCACCTCCTGGGGTCTGTTTGTCCGCCCTCCCCTCCTCTCCCTGAGCCAGTTTCAAGCCAGCAGTTGCTCCAGAGCCGGAGTCAGGATGCTTTTCCAAGTGTTTGTAACAAAGCTCAGTGCAGCATGACTGGTGGCCATTAAAGGATCCTCCCCAGTGAGAGCTCCCCCAGCACTGGAATCTTCTGAGGGAAGTAGCCTGGCCCTAATCCCTTTGTGCAGAGTTCCTGCTTGTTTCTTCCTATGGGTGCATTTGTATAATTTGCATTCTGCACTCTGATCATATGCATAGAATTCAAATTGAAATGGGGCTTGAATACATTTGCATGCTAATGAGGCAGTGGCTTTATTTATTTATTTGGAGCCCTCTCAAGCAGGCAGCCGTGTGCTGGGGAGCAGCCCGTGCAGCTCTCCTGGTGACAGAGCTCTGTGGCAGCATGAGGAGCCTCAGTTTTGTCCCAAGACCCTCTTGCCCCCTGTGTGTAGGCAGGTGAGGATGATGGGCTCTGCTCCAGTGCCCTTGGCTCAGCCTTTCTCAGCCTGTGTGGAGATCAACAGTTTCAGCCCCCTTAACTGCCCAGAGATGCCTCTTTAGGTCACCCTGGTGTCAACTGGGCGTGGGTGAACCATTTCTGTGTTGGAGATGGGTGCAGCCAGCACGGGGCACTTGATGGTGACAGGCAGAATAACCAGAGCATGTCCCTGTTCTCTCCTTGACTTTGGGGTGCTGCCCACAGCTCCTGTGTTCCTTCCCTCTGTTATGGGGCTGTTATTTCTGGTGTCCTTGGGCACTGGGATGTTGCTCAGGGCCTTGGGCTGTGCTGCCCATCACTCCCCAGCTGCTGAGCCCAGCTTCCCTTGGTGCTGCCCTGCTCCACCCACGCTCTGCTCCCTCCACGGGAGCCTCTCAGCCTCTTGCAAAGCAATAGCGAAGAAAGTTTGGAAATGTTGAGGAGGAGAAGCCAAGGGCTGGGAGAAAACAAGTTCCCAAAACTCCACAGCATTACTGTGGGGCAGGAAGACACCAAATCCTCTGAATGGCAGCCCCGAGTCCCTCTGTGCCGTGACTGGGTGCCCCAGCAGACACACCCAGGGCACAGCTCTGTGCTCAGCCTTTCCAGGCCAACTCTCCCACCCGGATGACTCCTGCTGCAGCTGAGTTCCTTGCTGGCATAGGGAACACTGGCCAAGCCAGGGCTCCTGAAATGGCAGCAGGAATTGGGTCACATCATGCTGCCCCAGGAGAGGGAGTTTCTCTCAGAGCAGTCTGGTTTCCAGTTATTATTTTACAGAGGATGTTAGAGGTTGATAAGGGAGCTGTTCTGACTGCCAGCGAGGCTTATTTGGGGCTTATTGTGTGCTCCAGTTTGTATTTTAATATAGTCAAAGGTGACTTACAACTTTAATATTAATTTTAAAACTGATTGCTCGAGTTGTTTTTTTTATCTATGTTAAACCAGATTAATCTCAGCCTTCCTTGATCCTGTTGGTAGCTTTTCTCTCCCTGGCTGGAGTCACACGTGGTCTGTGTTGCACCAACAAAAGCTGAGGAGGAAGATGTTTTTGTGGCAGTAAATAATTGTCTCGGGGCTGCTTTTCTTCCAGAGAAATCTCGGCTCTACGAGCTCGACAATGGCATCAGTGGGAGCTCTTGCTTTTGTCCAAGGCTCTCCTCCTGAGCGTGCAGAGCGGGGCTTTGCTGAACAACACCTGGCTTTGTGCTTCCTATAGAAACCTGCTCCTTGCTGTTGTGTTTCTCCCCGGTTTTCCAGGCGCTCCAGAATCCGTCTCCCCCTGCGCCGCTTTGTGCCTCTGGCGTTCCAATTCCTCGCACGCTGGCTCTGCTGCTCGCGGGGCGTTTCGTGCCCGAGGTGACAATATTCTGTGGCTTGGGAAGGTGGCCTTGGGGCTGTGTGGAGCTGGGCTTGGATGCTTGTCCTGTGTCTGGCTCCTTGAGCACCCTTGGGCAAGGCTGGAGGAGCCAACAGCAGCCAGAGGTTGGTGATGTTCTGCCTCTGGGTGCCTGATTCGCGGTGGTTTGGGCTTGATGCTTTGAGTAAATGTCTCACCTTTCAAGGTGGCCTCTTGGGTACACAAAACTGAGTTGCTCTCAGCAAAATTCAGCATTAAGCTGGGCTGCCCAAAGGGGAGGCTGGTGCTCTCCAGCAGTTTTCTAGGGAATACCAGGATCCCAGAATGGTTTGATTTGGAAGAGACCATAGAGCCCACCCAGCTCCAGTCCCTGCCGCAAGGCAGGGACACCTTCCACTAGACCAGGTTGCTCCGAGCCTCGTCCAGGCTGGCCCTGAGCACTTCCAGGGATGGGATATCCTGCATGATGTGGCTTAAGTGAATCCCCTTGACTTGGCCATTGGACTTGATGACCATAAAGATCTTTCTAATTGTAATGATTCCATGATTCCATAACACCTCCAGGACACTCAGTGACCAGTCGTGCTGCTGTAGGTGCTTTGGATCTCAGACCATCCTTGGTGGGGCTGCCAGTCTGTGCAGCATTGGTGGATGGTTGATCTTTGTAGCTGGAAGAAAGGGATCAGAGTCATGGCCCTGGACACCTGTGGTCATAAAGCTTCATGTCCTGAGCATCAGCCAGGCCAGCCTGGTACCAGTGCCACCAGTGAAATCACCCCAAATACTGAGTTTACAGTACTGCCTGTACCTCTGGGAGTGATTGCTGGAATCAAATGCCTCGTAAGCAGCCTTTAGTTTTTCCTTTGTTTGTGTGTGAGAAAGCACTTCACTGATGGTCCACGTTCTCCAAAATACCTCCCAAATGCTACCTGTAGCTTTTCTCCTGCCAGCCTTACAAAGAACTGCATTTCAGAGCTTGTTATTCCGTGCACAGTGCTGTAAATAAGCATGCTGGATTGGTGGGCTGGAATCTGAATGAGCCGAGTGGATCTGGCAGTGGCATGTGGGGGGAACTGAGGCACGGAAGGCTCGTTTGCCGTCCATGAGAGGTGGAATCACAACGTGGGGGGAAACAGGAGGATTTGTTTGTTAAATCTGCCCCTGGTCTGTGTGTTCTGCACGCGCTGTTTCAGCCTGAGGCGGGGAAGCACCGGGTACCTGTTGGCTCAGGAGCCAAACGAGATAAGACAGTGATAAGACTGAAGAGCCACTAAAGGCAAGACTTGACTCGGGTGCGAGCGAATGCCGAGCAGCAGCCACATAAATCCCATTTGTTTTACATTTCAGAGCTTAATGAGACAGAAATCGCATGGCAATTGTCACATGTGAAGGCAGAGATTGCTGGTTTGCATTTAACTAAAGCAAGCACTGCACGTAGCACCGACGGAGCCAGGATCCTCACTCCTGCTTCCATGGGGAGTGCTCCTGCAAACTGCTGCTGCCCTGGAGCTCAGCACCAATTCTGGCTGGAAATACCCACCCTGGTAGCCACACTGTGTTCTCTTGGAGGTGCCCAGCCTTCTCCAAAATACTCCAATGTCACATTCTTAGTGCAGAGAATGGTTTGGGTTGGAAGGATGATCAAGTCCAGGAGCTGAATTCTTTATGGTTTCACCAGGATGTGAGAACTGAAAATCTGCTTTTGGAATGAGATGTAGGAAGTTTAATAGGGCTGAGGGTAGGTGCTGCAACCCCCAGGATCAATCCAGGCTGGGGATGAAGGGATGGAGAGCAGCTCTGGGAGAAGCCCTTGGGGTGCTGGTGGGGGAGAGCTGGACAGGCCCTGGCCCAGAGCCCCCCTGTGCTGGGCTGAGCCCCCAGCGTGGGCAGCAGGGCAGGGGGGGATTCTGCCCCTGTGCCCCCCTCAGGTGAGACCCCACCTGCAGAGCTGCCTCCAGCTCGGGGGTCCCAGCACAGGAAGGACCTGGAGCTGCTGGAGCCAGCCCAGAGGAGGCCACAGAATGAGCAGAGGGAGGGAGCAGCTCTGCAGAAAGGAAAGGCTGGAACAGATGGGATTGTTCAGCAAGGAGAAGAGAAGGTTTGGGGTGACCTCACTGTGGCCTTCCAGAGCCTGAAGGGGCCAAAAGGAAAGATGGAGAGAGACTGTGGACGGGGGCCTGAAAAGGCAGGACAGGGGAAAATGACCTTAAGCTAAGGGAGGGTAAATGTAGATATATTTGGAAAAAAGTTGTTCCCTGTGAGGATGGACAGACCCTGGAATGGATTGCCCAGAGCAGCTGTGGCTGCCCCATCCCTGGAAGTGCCCAAGCCCAGGTTGGATGGGGCTTGGAGCAGCCTGGTCCAGTGGAAGGTGTCCCTGCCTTGTGGCAGTGGGATAGAACTTGGTGAGCTTTAAGTTCCCTTCCAACCCAAACCATCCCAACATTCTGTGTGCCTTGTCCTCCAAGGGCTGGAAACCCTCCTGGGAATCACCTCCAAGCTGTGTTAACCATCAGGCTGTCCCTGGTTTGTCACTGCAGACCTGTAGCTCTTTCAGATGAGTTGAACAATAGAAGGATATTAGTGCCAAAAATGCATTAACTCGGGTAACTTCCTTCATCTCTGCTAATTTGTGCCTTTGCTTTACAGATAATGTTCATAAATTGCTAAAGTAGTACTTTAATATTAACATAAGCTGCAGTCTCTGTGACAACTGTTACAGAATGGGCTGTTTGCAGCTCTGAAATTGATTTTTTTTTTCTTTTTGCCCTTGTCTGTCTGAACTGAAAAACTGAAGAGAAAATGCTGTATTGGGTTAACCAAAAACATGACCAAAAATATTTGTTTCAGGTCAAATAAAATATTTCATTAGATACGATATGTTCTTTTGTTCACACTTTAAAAACCATTTTTTGAAAGTAAATTAACTTCAGAGATGCCTTGGGGGAAAAAACTCTAAATGTTTCATGTAAAGGAGAAAATGTCTAAATAAACCACTTTCACTTTTGACACCCACTCCTCCCCTTTCAGGCCAAATGAGTTTGATGGGAGTTCATGAACAGCTCTGCTTGACCCACATCTGTGTTGGAATTATTGTGCCAAAGATGCAGGGGGAAGAGTTAATGAGTCATTTTTAATGGGTATCTCAGTAGGTGAGAGAAGGACCGAAATTATCCATTTGAAGGAATGATAGGACCCTGGTTAGGTGACGAAATCCTGCTCTTAATCATCCTGGGGGCGGTGAAAAGGGGAAATTGGAGGTTGGCTCATCCTCCGTAGATAAGTTGGGAGTGAACAGTATTTTGCAGCTGGCCTGGAGCTTTGGAGGGGGGTTGGCTGGCTGTAGGAAAAGGTTCTTCCCCTGGAGAGTGGCAGGCACTGAACAGGGAATGGGCACAGCCCTGAGGCTGCCCGAGCTCCAGGAACCTTTGGACGCTGCTCCCAGGGATGCCAGGCTGGGGATGTTGGAGTGTCTGGGCAGACCAGGAGCTGGGCTGGATGGTCCTTGTGGGTCCCTTCCAAGAGAGGGAACCAAACCCAGCTGACAATCCCTGGTGCTGATCCTCCCTCACCCCGAGGGGCTCCGTGAGGCTGTGACTGGTGCTGTGCCAGGCTCCCAGATCCCTGCTGCTGACTGTGTTCCACCATCAGTTCTTTCAGAGTGCTGAATGTCTCCTGGTGAATCCTTAGCAGGGTCATCGGGACCTTCTCAGTGCGAAGTGAAACTCCCCCACATCCCAACTCCTTTGTTGTAAAGCACTGGGTGAAAATCCTGCTGGGATCTGCTGCTGGGGTGTCCAAAATGTGAAGTGAGCAAAGGCCTGGTTGGGAAATCATTTGAGTGGGACCTTTGTAGTGGTCCAGATCTTCTGCTGAACTAGTGCTGTTTTTCTGGGCACATCCATTTGGATGCATCTCCTCCAAGTTTGCACGTGGAGCACTGGGAAGGCTGTGATCTGTTTTAGTGCAGTAATTGAGCAATCGCATTGTTCTGGACATAGCAACTAATGATTTTTTTTCTGTATGATAATGCATCTTCATTACTCTGGGGAAATCATTTGCTCCTGTGAAGACAGGCCTCTCATTCCTGGGTTAAGGGGGAAGAGACTAATGGCTTAATTAAAAGGTTGGAGAGAAAAATCTGTCTTAACCCTTTTTTTGTGTATTTGAAGCGTGCTGTGGGTAGAGAGATGCACATGCAGGCATGGCACAGCCTTCATCTCAGAGAGTGTTTGGGACTAGGTGACACAAATTCCAGGTGTTCCATTCATCACCTGTGTCTCCCACAAGCCATCTGCCCCCTGGAATGGGCCAGCAAGGGCCTGAGCTGCGTTTGTTTGTGGCCAACACTGAGATTTATTCCGTGTGCGCGGGGAGCGTTATTTAAATCTGCACATTTTGCAGGATGTGAAAGCAGCTCCCCGTAATCTACAGCCCTGGAGTCCGCTGGGAACGCTCCATTAGCATCTTTCATTCCTGGAGTTGGATGCTTTGCAGCTCCTTTTAGCGGTGATAATCCAGCAAAGGCCCTGTGTTGTTCACACTGCAATATTTATGGAGCCAGCCTTCCTTTGAATTTCCACGCTGGCTTTGGCCAAAGGCAGAGAGAACACAAACAGTGCCTTTAGTAACACAGTAGTCCAGGCTTTTCCCTTGCTGGGATGCAGGGCTTTCCAGAGGCCTGTTTGGAGCTGATTTGGCATCCTTTGGGAAAGGAATAGGAAGGGCTGAGTGTGTCTGACAGTGATTGTGCTCTCCCAGCCTCCTCCCAAGGGAAGCAGTGGTGCAAAGGCCTTTCCTGCAGATGGGAACCACAAGCAGAGGCAACAGGACCAGTGGGTGAACTGCTGGGATTTTCAGGGTGCAGGGGACCTTCCTTCCCTCCAAGCCTTTGAACAGAGCAGTGGCAGTGCAAGGCATCCTGGAATCACCAAGGCTGGAAGGTCACAATCACCTAACCCCAGCACCACCATAGTCACCCCTAAACCATATCCCCAAGTGCCACATGCAGAGCACTTCCAGAGGTGGTGACTTCACCTCCCTGGTCACCTTCCAACCCCTAATGAGAACAGCCATCCTGCAAAGGAGCAGTGCTTTCCCTGTGGCTGCTTTGGGCAAGCCCTTCTCGGGTGGCTCACACCTCTGAGTGATTTTACATTGGGATGTGGATGCCAATGGTTTCCTTATCCATGAGGTTGGATGGAGCCCATGGTCAAGTCCCACGGAGAAGGATTTCCCATGTTTTTTCCATGGCTGCTGCACGGGCTGCCTTTCCCTTTCCCTGCTCTGCCTGCAGCACTCCCTGCACACTGAGTTCTCCCAAACTGGAGCTCTCCTTCCCGTGCCAGGGCAAGGGCAGGGGAGCCCCCTGGGCAGCCCCCACCCCGTGCTGCTGGGGTTGGTGCTTTGGCTCATTTGGGTGCCCCACTTGGCACGGAAGGAGCAGAGCCCCGGCGCTCACGTGCCTCTCTCTGCAGCTCCGATCCCCCAGCTCCTCTCTCTTCATTTGACACAATTAAATATTAAAGCCAGTAAACACTTTAGTTCGTCTGCACAGCACTGTCTGCCCAATTATCCTCCTGCAGGGCTGTCAGACTCTGCCAGTTGCTTCCCTGGGTGCTGGCAGCCTTTAGCCTCTATGCCAGCATTGCTCCAAGGAAAACCCAGCTCTCCAAACCTCCCTTTCCACCTCTCTCTGCAGCTCCTCATGCCTTGGGGTTACCTCAGGTATCCCAAGGCAGTATTGGCCTGCCTGAGTCTTTTCAAAGGGACAGAAGGAGCTGTTTGTTCTTCTAAAGCTGTTTTGCAGGTATTGACTGGGGAATAAAGGGGGAGTTTAGGTAATGGCTGCTTAGAAACCTGTTGATAGAGGTCAGAGCTGTTGTTGTCTGTGAAGTGCAGAACAGGTTCTGCATCCCCTGGCGCTGCAGGACGGTGCTCCTGCAGTTTGTGTGGATCTGCAGCACCCCAGAAATACTTCCCTGAAGGTGGGATTTTGCTGCTTCCAAAATATTGGAGTTAAGGTTTTGCCTTCCCCCCCTCAGAACTGTGGTGTGGAGTCTCTCCTCAGCCCCTGCCCCAGTACTGAGGACGCCCTCCCGGCAACTGAACCCCCTTTTTGTGTTTTTGTGCGGCCGATGAGATTTTGCTGACAAGTGAAGGGAAATTGTTGCAGTCCTCCCAGGCTCAGTCAAGCAGAGCTGGTTTGGGGTGGTTTTTTTGTTGCTGTTGTGTTCTTGCCTTTCAGGGCCTTGACATTCAGTGGAGTCCATTTCCAAGAGGGATGGGACAGCAGGGTTTTACTGTGGTTTCAAAAGACAGTTTAAGTGCTTGAACTGCTGCCATCACTGAGTTACATGCCTGACTCTGGCCTTGACTGTGCAGGTTGAATTTCTTGCTCTGATTTTCAAGGCAGTCGACATTAGCAGCTCGTCCTCTGCCAGACAGATCGCTGGGAGCAGCTAATGGGGTTTCTCTTTTCATTCTCTCAGCAGTGATGTGCATTCCCAGACCCTGGCACCTGAGCTGGTCACTGGGAATATCAGCACAAGGACTCTCTGCCTTGCTCCAGGGCTGAGATAATCAGAGTATGCAGAGTTTCGCCCCAGCACAGAATTCAGATTGGAATTTTTCCTGGTCTCCATTAAAACTTATTACCCACTGGGGTTACTATTGACCAGACCTCCTCGCCAGTCTGTATTTCTTTCCTGGATCAATAATCTCGCTATTGATTTCAAAATAAGTTGGTATCTTGGAAGTACAGCAGCGCTGGCTCCAGGCAGCTCGGGCTCTGCTGCTGTGGGGATTGCCCATTGCAGTCTCCAGGTTTTACTGGGGGCTGCCACTGCCAGCATCAGCAGCAGGATTCGGTGTCTGTATCTCACACCTCTCCAGAGATGGGACTTCAGCTGAAGGGAACAGCCTGGATTTGTTGTCTTAGACGTAAAACACTCCTGTCCTGTGGTGTGATCCCAGCTCTGCACGGCCTCAGCTCCCAGGGCTGTGGATCTCCCTCTTGTGCCTCGGGATGGCTCCTAGCCCTCCTCTGCCAGAGGGTGCCAGGGCAGGGAAGGAAAACTGCTCCTTTGGGCTTCCATCAACCCTTCATGGCATCTTCCAGCTCCCCAGGGGGAAGCTTTTGGGAACGTGAGACCTCAGTGTCACCTTCTCCTGAGTCTTTCTGTAATACTCCTCTGCCTAGAGCCATCCTTGGTTATTTCTTTTTCCCCCAATGTCTTGCAGGGCAGAAGCTGCTCCTCTCCATGGAATTGTTCTCAGCTGCCTTTGGTTTTCAGAGCTGTTGAATTGACCAGCAAGCCCCTTTGCACACTTTGTCCCCCAGCCCACGGAGACCTCCTGGAACTCCAGTTAACAAAGCACAAATCTCTCCGGGCTTGATGAACTCATCCCTGTGATGGCTTTTGCCCTGTGTGAGGTGTTTCATAAGAAACTTTGCTGCTCTGTACCACACCAGGGAATCTGGAGGCTGAGCTGCCTTAGGAGCAGCTGAGGCACCAGGCAGGATCCCTGATGAAATCTGTTGGGAGTAATGAACCACAGATGACTCTGTTTTCTGAACCGATGCGGAGCTGCTGTTTCTAGAAAGCTGCCAACCTCACAAGTGTGAGGTTAGTGATGGAAAAGAGCTTCCGTGGGGAAGCTGGGAAAGCTGTTGGTGCTGTCAAATGTCTCTGCTTTCAGCCCAAGAGGCTTCTGTCTTTCTGTCATGGACAAAGTGTCTGATCCTGTTCCCTCCTTCGTTCCTTCCAGATCCTGGGAGGTTTAGTGCAGTTGATGCTTGCAGAGCACTTGGGTAAAGCATTCTTGAAAAGTGCAAAATATTTATTAGTATTTGCATAGCAGCCCCTGACCTGCTGTGAAGAAGCAGCCCTTCAGCTCTTCTGAGTAAATATACCTTCATTAAATAAAACTCTGTCTGTACTGCGCGGCACCGCTCTGTCTCACCTTCATCTGCTTTTTCATGTGTAAAAAGTCTTAGGAGTATTTGACTTTAATGAATTTTGAGCATGCAAAGCGCCTGCCTGGCCCAACAGTGCAGCTTTTGACCCTGGTGACAGGAATGAACAGCATCCAGGGGGCTGCTGAGGAATCACTTCCTGCAGGAGTCACCGAGCACTCCGTTTGGATGCTGCCTTGTGGCTGGAAACCTGCAGAAGTGCAGGGTTAGGGGGGTACAGGGCTGCTCTCCAGCATCCTTTGCTGGGAAGGTGTATGGATTGGGGCTGGGCAGGGCTACTTGTGCTGCTCCTGGGCCATCCCAGCCACCCTTCAAACCTCCTTTGCACTGCTGCTGCAAAGCTGCCGGGATTGCAAACGGGATGCCGAGGCTTTAGATGCTCCTGGTGGCCCATAAAATCTTCTTGAGCTTTACATGACGTTAAAGCTTGAAGAGGCACTATTTAAAGCAGAGTGTTTTCACAAGTGCTTGAGGTTGGCTTAATGCTGCTCTTGTTGCAGTTAAGCCCAGTTCAAACAAACTTTGTTCAGCACTGAGCACACTCTGGAAATATTCCCCTCTCCCCCACCCCCCAGAGAAGGCAGGCAGGTATTTGTATTAGAAGAGTCTCTGTACAGCTCAGAGGCTCCAGCCATTTCCAGGCTGACTGGAAATGGGGAGGACAGAAGGCACTGGCCATGATCCGCCAGCTTTCAGCCTTGGCAGAAGTGGTAAATAGGCTGCCAGGTAATGCTGGGTGTTAAGGGGGTATTTCTGCTTTATAATTCATTGAGCAGCTTATAGGTTCAGTTGGAAAGCTGCTTTCTCTTCAGCATCTTTCTTAAAAAAAAGTTGCACAGCTCAACAGATCTCCTTGATAAATTCCTGAAGTGTATCCTCATCCTTCCCTCCTGTCAGCTGACAAATGACTGTTTTGTCTGGCATTCCTTATTGACTTATTTGTTTTTAATACAATGCAGAGAGCAAAGAATCCAGGCAGCACAAGCCTCTTGCTTGTAGCTTTGGGGGCTCGTTTTTCATTTGGGAACTGAGGTGCTTTTTTTGTTGTTCCTCATTTTCATTCACGGCTTTGTTGCAGACTATAAAATACAATGTGCAGAACAGAAATCCACTTGTCTCCCCCACCCATCACCTCCTGGTCCCCAGTGCCACACTTTGGGACACTGGCTGTGCACCTGCTTGTCTTTGCTTCCCTCTGTTCCAGTGTTTAATGTGAGAGCCAGACTGGGAGTGTGCTTGTAGCTGTTGTACTTGGAGAGTCTTGTGAAGCTTCCCCAAACCCCAGGAATATGTGAGGGATAAACACCAGATGCTGCAGTGCTACTGAATAAAGCTGAAAAAGCATAATCCACCCATATGTGCCAGATTCATCCCATCTATGCTTTGTTCCCTATGCAGCCTGCTGGTCTTAGAGAATCCTAAAATCCCAGACTGGTTTGGATTGGAAAGGACCTCAAAGCTCCTCTCATTCCTGCCCTTGGCAGGGGCACCTTCCAGTGGCCCAGGCTGTTCCAAGGCTCGAGTGCTCTGCAGCAACTTCTTGGTGCTGTGAAGGATTTGTGGCCCTGCTGGCTTTCTCCTTAATCTGCCAGAGATGGGATTTGCCAAAATACTTGAGCTGAAGCTCAGCTGGCTTGCAATGGGATTAGAGTTCCTGAAGAGGCGAGGAGTTTCAAACGTGGGTGTTGCTGTCACCTCTGTCCTGGAGCTGGCAGGGTGGGGGGGATGCTGGAGTAATTTGGATCTGGGTCCATTTTCTTTTTAGTCTTTGGTGACTGAGTGTCTCTTGTCCTTTTAAGACAAGATCACTTTGTTTTCTTGCCTGGAGCACAAGCCACTGTCATCATCTGCCACATCTCCCACCAGTTTACGACAGGTGAAGAAGAATTAAATACCAGGAGGATTATAAGAAGACAAAACGTAATTACTTAGGGAGAAATCCACTAGGATTCTGCTGAATATCCTGACTTATAAGGACTTTTAGGGCTTCTTAGCTGTCTGGGAGCTTTGGAATCTGCTAAGACTTGCTTTGAGAAAAATAGCCTTAAGTCTGCAGTACTGGGGGGGGGTAAGGTTGCTGGACTGGAGCTGATTTGGGGATCGTTCTGGATTCAGGGATGAGGTTCAGACCCCCACATTTGGAGCAGTGTGAGTGCCTGAGGTGCAGCCTTTGGTGGGTTCCTACTCCAGTGAAATGCTGCCGAGCTGTGGGGTGCGTGTGGCATGCCAGACTCTAACCCAGTCTGGGAGTGTGAGTCAAATCCAGCGGAGAATAAAACCCCTCCCGGGCTAAGGGAGGGTTGGTCTGTGCCTTTGTGTGTGGCTGGTGGCCCCACAGGCTCTGGTGGCCACAATGCAGGGGTGGCACAAAGCAGGATCAGCCATTCCTGACAGAGAAACTCTCCAAAAGTGACTTTTCCTCTGGGTAACCAACGGTGGGAGAGGTGAGAGAAGAACTGAACACTCTGCTGGACCAACCTTCTCCAAGGCCATCCTCTTCAGGTGCCTCCTTCACCACCTTGTTGCCTTTCCAGACCTTGCCATGCGTTCTGCCCGGCCGTGGATGGTGTTGGGAATCCGCCTCCCTGCCGCTGCTCCCTCCCCCTGTCCCAGCACCATATGTCACTAAAATGCTCAGACATGTGGAAAGGGCCTTGACAGAGATGCAAGGAGACAGGGGAGACGCGGCCGAGCAGAGACTTTGTCAGATGGAATGATTCTGACATTAGCGCCGGTAACCGGGGGAGAAAGATACAGCCAGGGGAGGGGGGAGCGGGCTGGGGACCTGGAGTGACAGGGCACGAGGACAGGCAGGGAAAACCGGAGCAATTTCCAGCTGCAAATGGAGTGGAAAGCAGCAGTGGGGTTGGAGGACCCGAGCGTTGTCTTCGTTACAGTGCAGGGCAGTCGGTGACCCTGCCTTGCCATCCGTTCAGGCATGTTTGGGTCTGAGAAGGTTTTTTTTCCTTTCCTTCCCCCTTTGCCATGCCAGGAGCTTGTTTGGGAACCTTTTCTCGCTGAGTGTCCTCCCATAAGCCTGTGAGAAAGATGTTAGCCGGTTCCAGCCTCCACCTGTGCCAGGTGAAGGTGAAAAAAGAACTCAGGAGCATGTTGGGGGTGGAGAAAGGCGAGTCTGGTGTGTGCCCACTGCAGTGGGGAGGTGCAGGATTGCCTCTACTTCCTGCTATTTGCATGGAGCCTCCCCAAAAACCCAAGGCAGTGCTGTTTTGCTGATTGTTTATCATGTTTTGAAGGCACTTTTTCCCTGCAGAGAACACCTCTGAAATTGCTTTGTGATCTTGTAAAGAAAACAAATGAAAGGAAGCCTTCCCTGCTCCCATTGATGGGAGGAATCCAAGCATCCATGTAGGTGGCAAGCGTGGAGGTAGGGCCCTGAGTATTTGATATTCAGGGCAGGAAGCTGGTGGGGAAAACCCAGCAAAGAATTCCTTGTATCGTTAGTGCAAATATGCCCGTGGTTCAGCAAGCTCAAACAGATGAAACACTTGGAGCTGGGCGGAGAGTAAAAAGCAATTCCCAAACTCCATGCAACCTGCAACAAAAACAGAGCTCCTGTTGTTTAAAGAGCCTGGGCTGGAGAGCGCCAGGAGGAATTCCCATGTGGGAACAAAGGAGCTGGCTCCAGGGAATGAGTCAGGAGTGAGCCAGGGCACACAGCTCCGCTGGAGGGAACTCCTGCACAGCCCTGCTCGCCATCCCCACTGTGAGCTGGGGAGAAGGCAGCTTTTGTTTATTTATAAACTGGAAAGGGCCACGAGTCTCCAGGCAGGAAGGGCGAGTTCAGCTGTGCTTCCCATCCTGCTGTGGAGGGCCTGGGAGGCTGATCATCCCAGCCCTCGAGTCTCCAGGCAGGAAGGGCGTTACCCACTTGGTGGTAATGTTAAAAGGATTAAAGGGATGTGATTCCTCCCATGAGGAATGATGAAGGATGGTTGGGACTGGAACACTCTGATGTCCTCTCAGGTGGCTGAATTACAGCATGTCTGAGGATGGGGCATTCCCACTGCTTCCCAAATGGTGTAGTCCTCTCCTGCCTTTATTTTCCCAAGTTTTCCCTGTGTTCCTTGGGGGGTGTGATGAGAGGAGAGGTGTTTGCTCCTGGGCAGGTGCTGTTTTAGGGAGGCTGAGCAGAGATGGTTAATATGGTTTTCTCTGGGACCTGGACATAGAATCATGGAATATCCTGAGCTGGAAGGAACCCCCAAGAATCACCCAGTCCAGCTCCTGGCCCTGCCCAGACATCCCAATAATCCCACCCTGTCCCTGAGAGCGCTGTCCAAAGGCCTCTGGAGCTATGGCAGCCTCAGGGCCATCCCCATTCCCTGGGAAGCCTGTTCCAAGTTAATGTTTACCAGAACTTGATACTCTCCTTAATTTCTGGCCTGGTGGCTGATATCTGGGGGCATTTCTCCTCTCCCCAGCCTTCCAGCACCATGGTTTCCTGCCATGAGTCACTCCCAGACAGGCTGCTATTTCTCTCCAAGTGGTCTATCTAACACAAACTTTGTACTCCTAAGTGCCAAGGGAAGCGTTCTTGGGGGAGACGAGCTCAATTTGTTTAACACTGTAATTCACTGTTAGAAATCTCTCTCTTTTGTCACAGACAGAGTCACTGGATGCGTCAGCCTTTGATCTCAGCGGCTGATCTTCTGCATGGAAGAAATTTCAGTAACACTTTAAATTATGTGTCTGAGATACCCATTACCAACGTGTTGCGCTCAGATTTAGGGAGACTGTTGAGTAGTAGATAAATAGTACATGAGGTGCCTTTTAAAATACTTTTATTATACCAGTATTTTTCTCCATGAGACGCTCTTAAGAACTGGGAAACTGCATTTCCTCTCCTGCCATTTTAAAAAATGCTCCACAAGCCTGGGTTTATGGTACTCTGCCTAATTTGATAGATGTTGATAAATGGCATGTCTTATAATGAGTGGCTTTGGGGCTAAGTGTGCATCGTGGTTGGATTCGAGTTTGCTTCTTGCTCTGCAATTAATTCCTTAGGTGACCTTGAGCATATTGCTTCAAAGCTGTCTCATTTTACTGTCTTATCTCCAAATGAAGTCCCTCCGTTTGGAGAGGGAAGCCTAAATGAAATCTCTCCTGGCAGCTGGGAGCTCACCTGGTTGTGTTCAGCGGTTGCAGGCTGGGGTTGCATTTCACCCTCCGGTGACACGTTGCGCTCTGTTGTGTTACATTGGAGTTAAATCCGGCATTTTGCTCTCATCTGTCAGGCTTCTGTGCTAAGGAGATTCACCTTGTTGCTTTTACACAGCTTCAGGTCCCTCTGCTTCACTTAATGGGATTGTCTGTCCAGGAGACAGCTTGGGGAAAATTTAAAGATGTGCTTTCTGCCTCCTGTGTTCTGGCCGCTGCCTGCCTAGGAAAATCTGCCGGAGCAAATCTCACAGAGTTCACAGGGAGTGCTCAGGAATGCACACCGAGACTTTGAAATTTCCTCTGCAAGTGTCCACCCAAGTGCCAACTGCATTTTAAGCTCTAGCCTTAGGCTGAGAGGTTCAAACTCCTCTGCTTTGTGTGAATAAGCTGGTAGAGAGGTGGGCACCAAGATTCTGGAGTCAGGGAATCACTCAGCATTCTGAAGTAAGAAAGCTGTTTGAGGTATTAAATGAGCAGCCCCAGAGCTGGGAGAGGCTGTGGCCTATTTGGCAAAGTCTCAGCGTTCCAGCTGAGGAAGGGAAGGCTTTGATTCGATGTAAGGAAGGAATCCTTTACTCTGTGGGTGTGGTGAGGCTCTGGCACAGGTTGCCCAGAGAGGTTGTGGGTTCCTGATCCCTGGAAGTGTCCAAGGCCGGTCCAGATGGGGCTTGGAGCAATCTGGGCTAGTGGAAGGCGTTCCTGTTCAGGGCAGGGGATTGATCTGGATGGGCTCTAATGTCCCTTCCAGACCAAACCACTTGGGGGTTCTGTGGGTCTCTGAGCTGTTGGAGGACTTGCTCTGGGTTTGGGAGCAGCTCCCTCTCCCCGGTGCCCCAGACTTGGAGCTTTAGGGTCTGGCTCCCACCCATGACCTGAGACAGCAAAGAGCAGCAGCCAGGGTCCAGATGGGGCTTGGGCTCCCAGGGCCCTTCCTGCTGCTCCACATCTCCAGCACCCACCCCTTGCACGTGGTGCCTGAACCCCTTTAATAACCCCCAGCAACAGGGACTGGGCTCCGCTCCTTGGTAAATCCGATGGTGTGACAAGAGAACGGCAGCATTTTCCAGAGCTAGGAACAGGAGTTGTTGCTAATAGTGTAATTTCCAAGCTGGTGTTCTCTTTTGAAATCCCATGAATGGGATAGGAAGTGTCAAATTTGGAGCTTTTAGCTGCTTGACCTCCAGCTTTGATTTTTGAGCTGTGCTCATGTTTTGTTAGTGGCCAGCTGCAAAGGAGAGGGATTCAAGGGAGCATTGCCTGCATCACACATCCCTCCCAAAGGGATTTTGGGTCCCAGTGATGCTGGCTGCTGTTGTTTCACAGGTGATGAAGGCGTCTCTGAGGAGATGGACTTCAGCACAATAGGGTGGATTTCTAAAGGAAGGCTGTTTTGTTGAACACAAGCGTGTGCTCTGAGATGATGTATTTCTGATCAGAGCGAGGGTCTGTGCTTCTGGAGGCGCAGACACAGAGAAAGGGATAAAAAGATTTTCCTTAGGTGGGTGTTAAGAGCAAAGACACATCCATTGCTGGAGGCAGTGAGGGCTGGTTCCCACCCACCGGCCTGGGGCCCGTGCTTTTCCATCTTTGCCTTGTGGATGGAGCTTTCCCCTTTTGCAGCACGAGCACAGCAGAGCTTGTTTCCCTTTGAAGTGCTCCGAAAGCTTCAGGAGGTAAAAAAACCCGCAGAGGGTGCAAGAATCTCTTTCAGTGGATCATTATTTGGTGTGTCTGGGAATACTTCAAGGGGGATGCAAAGCAGAGGTGGCTGTGGGACACACTGGGCGTACCTGTGGGCAGAACACCTGTGAGCAGGGCTGCTCCTCAGAGTTCTTTAGGGATTTATTGCAGGCAGCTGGCACAGGGGATGGCTGCTGGAGCCTGGGATGTATCCGAGGCACTGAACTTTTTTTCAGTGCAGCTGCTGTGCTGTGACAAGAAGTGCTGCACAGTGCAGGTTAGCAGAGGTCCCTGCCAGGCTTTGTAATGAAACACAGAACCTTTCACCCTTAGCCAAAGCTTCTGTAAATTGCAAACGGGGATTAAATCAGGAGCAGGAGCTCAGAGCCCTGCTCCTCGTGGTGCAAGACACATGGGGAATTTTGCTCCAGCTGAATTGAAAAATCCATGGCTAAGAAAGCAAGTGTTACGGGCCGAGGGGGCAAGTGTAATGAAACCGAGTGTGACTGTATTCCCCAGATTAAATCCAGAGCATTTGGTTTGCAGAGAGCTCCTCGGACATGGGTACTCCTTATTCTTATTAAATAAAGCAGTCATGCTGTATCTGGAAGAATTGCAGAGATGGAGCCGCTGGGAGGGGGGAGCACAGGGGGAGGAGATCAAAATGGGTTTGTCAGTGCAAAGCTCACACCGAGCACGGCGAAGAGACAGGGAGAAGCAGATCACAGGGGGAGAATGAGACTGAGCCACAGCCAAGGTGTCAGAGCAGGTTTGTCGCTGCCAGAGCCAACTGGAAGTGAAAGCGTCACGGGGAACCAGAGGCAGATCGAGCCTGTCAGGGAGGTTTAACTCATGTGAGGGCTGAGAACACTCCCAGCCTCACTGGGTTGGACAGGGGAGCAGGGACAGGCAGGTGCCTCTGCATGCTGGAGGTGGTGGAGGTGCCCAGTGAAGAGCCCAGGTGGGAAGAGCTGCAGCATCTCCAAGCACTGGCTGGTGTCCGAGGGGGCAGGGAGTGGTTGTGCCACCCTGAGAGCCCCACGTCTGTTGGGGGAGTCCCAGTGAACACTCAGATCCTGTCCAGAGCTCAGGAGGAGCTGGGGGAAGGTTGGTGGCACATGAGGGACTGGTGGCCCTCTCCAGGTGGAGTTGGGTGGTGGAGGGGCAGAGCTGTGCCCCACCACAGGATTTGCCTTCCTCCCTGCGCCCATTGCCAGCAGATTCCCTTTTAACATTCCTGCCAGTTCCCTTCCCTGTGACAGCCAGGGGATGCTGCTGTGCTTTATTGCCACCAGGTTAATGAAAAGGCCATTGTAGCTGAGGCTCCTTTGGTGACTTGGAGATGGATTTCTTCTTAAGGTGAGTAAAATGAGCCATCCCCAGCTCGTGTGGAGATAAGGAATGGTGAGGGATGGTTGGGACTGGAGCATATTTGGCTGGGTGGAGGCCATCCTTCTGCCTGACGAGTTGTTTAAAATCCTGCAGACAGCCCCTTCTTGTCAGGCAGAGCAATGGATGGGGCAGGTGGGGCTTTTTGAGAGTCTTTGAATCACTGAGTCATTGGAAGAGACTTTAAAGCCTGTCCAGTTCCACTCCTGCCATGGGCAGGGACACCTTTCACTATCCCAGGCTGCTCCAAGCCCTGTCCAACCTGGCCTTGGACACTGCCAGGGATCCCGGGGCAGCCACAGCTGCTCTGGGAAGTCCATTCCAGGGCCTGCCCACCCTCACAGGGAACAATTTCTTCTTAATACCTCACCTATCCCTGAAGCCATTCCGTGTGTCCTGTCCCTCCATCCCTTGTCCCCAGTCCCTCTCCAGCTCTCCTGGAGCCCCTTTAGGCACTGGAAGAAGCTCTGAGCTCTCCCTGGAGCCTTCTCCAGGGCACCGAGGACCTCACCAGAGACTGGGAGGAGAAACCCCCTCAGCTGTTGGGGGTCCAGAAGGTCTCCTTGGGATTCCACAGCTCCTGGCACCTGGCAGGGCAGCACGGTGTCCCTTGTGCAGGCAGAGCTCTCAGCTGCTCCCAGTGAGAGAGCTCTGGGAGCTGAGGAGGGCTGGGAGCAGCAGGAGGGAGGGCAGGCTGCTGCTCCCCTTCCCAGCGACACAGGGAGGTGCCAGCATGTCCCAGTGTAGTGCTGGGAGCACTGGGCTGCTGCCACCCACACCTGCTCCAGAGCCACGGCAGAGACCACACATCCAGATGCTTTTGTGCCTCTTCCCACCTGGATTTCAGGGCTGCAGCAGCTTTCTGAGTAGAGTGTGTGGCAGGTTTTCCTCTCTGACTTTTCCAATCTTCATTTCTTGTCTGCTGGCTCCTCCAGTGTGAGCTTGAAGCATCACAGACCACTGAGCACCTAATGCTCCATGGGGGCTTCCAGGTGAGGCTTTGTAAGGACACAAAAACAAGAAACAGGTGGTTCCTGTGAGCAGCACCTCAATCCTTCCCTGTAATCCCATGGAGAGGAGCTCCCAAGATGCAGGGCAGTGATGCTGAGGCACAGGGAGGGGCAGTCATGGGAGACTCTCAAATTCTGCATCTCCCCAGTTTCAGGTAAGGTGACAGACTGGGTGCTGTGGCTGCCCCTGGATCCCTGGAATGTCCAAGGCCATGTTGGATGGGGCTTGGAGAAACCTGGGATGGCAGAAGGTGTCCCTGCCCATGGCAGGGGATGGGATGAGCTTTCAGGTCCTTCCCAACCCAAACCATTCCATGATTCTGTGACAGTTTGGGATCACAGAGCACTGATACAGGGCAGAGACTCTGGAAAGACTCGAAGTGGTGCTGAGTCCACCAGAGCATGGCCTTCCTACTGAATTTGATGCATGTTGTTCATTTTTGCACATTCCTACTGCAGAAAAGCTGGGTTTCAAAAATAAGGAGGGGGAAAGTTTCCTATCTGCTTTAAATTAAAATAAATCCAGAGCAGAGAAGGCCTTTTGTAAGGTCTGCTGAGTTAATGGATTCATAATGACTTTTAAAGCTTCACTTGGGTAAGAAATACTGTTCATTTCATAATTGCATATAAATATACTTTCTCATAATCCAGGACAGCATAGCAAAAGGAAATCTACTGGCTTAATTATAAATCTTTTTATTAGCTGGAACCCCACTGGAATAAAAAAACACACCACATATTGTTTTTATCTAGGAGGAGAAGCATGGGGAAAGGGGGGAGGGGGATGTCTTGGGAATGAGTTATGAGGAATTTAACAGGAAAGAAAACAACTGTGAGTGCTGGGGGCTGGGGGGCAGCAATGCAGGGCTTCTGTGAGCACTTCTCCAATCGATCCATGGGTACGGAGCATTCGCACCCTGGCTTCCCGGGAAGCCTGGAGCCAGCACAGCAGATCAATTCTCTATCCAGTCAGTGGCTTTTCCAACATGTATTTTTTTATCTCTTTGACCTACCGTAACCCCAGCTGAAGCAGATTTGTCTCTCCTTAGCTCCTGTCCACCTTGCTGGCACAGGCAGATTTCTCTTCTGGAGCTGGATCCCGAGGGCTGGAGCAGGAAGCTGGAGTGGAGGGAGGGCTCGGGCACCTGTGTGGTGCTTTGTGCTCCTGGGGGTGCACAGAGGCCTCCAGGGATGTGCTCTGGCTGGGAGGGGCCACATGTGCCGGGTGTGGATGGCCCGGGAGCACAGGGATGCTGGGGATGTTTGGCACTGGTCCTTTCTCAGGGAAGCAGCAGGGCTGAGCCCAGTTCAGGCATTCACTGGAGCAGAGCCTTGGGATCGCACCCAGCTCCTCCCTGGTGGTTCCTGGGAGCTGGGTGGGAGGCTGAAGGATCGGGCTGTTGTGCCTAGCCCATCCATCACTCCCTGCTCCCATTCCAGGGGAACGGGAACCGGCACCCAAGTGCTGCTTTTAAAAACAAAAAGGAAACTAATTAAGCGCTTAAAGGTTGAACAGCCCATTTGCACCTGATGGAGACAAATGAGGCTGCCTCGTGCCCAGGAAAGCTGGCACTGCTCTCCAGCTCCCAGGTGGCTGTTTTTGCAATTCTGGGCTGCTGCAAACCCTGGCACTGCCAGGCACCTGCTGCCTCCTCTGTCTGCAGGGCCAGGGTGGCTGTGCCGGTCCTGGCATCCACCTGCTCAGGAAATGTGCTGGGAGAGGTCCCTGGGCATCACCAGTCTGATGAGGGAGCTGGGGGGGCTCAGCCTGGAGAAAAGGAGGCTCAGGGGGAACCTTCTCACTCTCCACAGCTCCCTGAGAGGAGGGGGCAGCCAGGTGGGGGTCGAGTTCTGCTCTGAACTAATGAGAGGACATCATTTTGAAGTGCACCAGGGAAGGTCTAGGCTGGACACCAAGAGGAATTTCTTTGGAGAAAGGCTGCCCAGACCCTGGAACAGGCTGCCCAGAGAGGTGGTGAAGTCCCTGTCTCTGGAGTATTTAAGCAAAGATGGACACAGCACTTAGTGCCATGGCCTGGCTGATGTGGTGGTGGCTCACAGGTTGGACTCGCTGATCTCAAAGGTCTTTTCCAACCCCAGTGATTCTGTGGTCTCTATAAATCCTCCTCACCGTGCCCCACTGAGACAACTTTAATCTTCATAGCCAAGGCCAAGCTCAAAAACCTCCTGCTGCTCTTCCTCATCTTGCTCCCCTCCTGGATTTGGGTGCTGGTGTCCTCTGAGTTGTGGCTGAGATGAAATGGAGCTGCCAGGTGGGAAATCTGAGGGGTTACAAGCAATTTCAGCTGAAAGAATATGTCATATTCTCTATCTCTCTGGATACAACCCAGGTCTTTGAGAGAATTTAAAGTACCAGCATGGCTGGGCAAATAATTTCCCTGTTTATTTCGCCTTGTGTTGAGAAATCTGATGTTAATTTGTTCCTTTTTAGAGGAACCCAGGAATGTTTTATCCAAGCTAAATTGTCAGCAGTTTTAGCCAGATCTTCCCTGGGTCTTGTATGTACTGATGGAGGTGGGAGGAAAAGAGGAAGCCAGAGCCAAACCAGAGAACTGAGGAAAAGTAAAGCAGAGCAGGACAATAATATGCTTTTGGATTTCCTTTTCATGTTTTGAAAAGGAAATAGGAAGAAAAAAAAAAATATCTCTTCTCCCACCCTTCCCTCCAGACCATGGAATTAAATCTATAACCATTACAGAAACATTTTGACCCAGACATCTTTTTTTCTCTCCGCTCCTTCTCTGCATTCAAAAGCCTCCAAAGTGTCAGCATGTTTCCATGCAGGCGAGATGTGCATTGCATCTAAACAACATCATGTCAGTGTGGTGGAGAAAATTCCCACTGAGGGCCCTGCAGGTCAAAGCAAGCTAATGTATGATGCCCTCCCTTGCACTACTGAGCGTGAGTTGTGCTGATAAGGCTCCGTTCTCCCTGTCTATTAAATCTTTTCTCCTGTATAAGCAATGCAGGCGTGGAGTTATTTACTTATTTTTCTGGCCTTCCTCCCCCCCTAAATTGTCATCCTTGAGCAGGGGGGACCTGCTCAGCCACGAGATCTGGTGGTAGCCATCCTAGTTGGTTTTATTTTATTTTTATTCCATTTTTCCTGCTCTGTGATACTGGTAAGTTGTGTCTGGTTGCTTTATGTGCTGCTGTGACTTGGCTCGAGGGCCTGTCCTCACACAGCGCTGGGCTGTTCCTCCTGTCCCCACTGCCACGGCTGTGAGGTGAGTGCTGGATCCCCCTTGGCTCCTTTGGAAACTGGCTGTGGGAAGCAGTTGATATTTCACTGCTGGCTGAAGCTTTTGATGTGCAGGATTTTTTTGGTAGGGAGCTAATTGAGTGGGAATTGCCCCCCTTTACCTCTGCCCTCTCTATTTTGTGCTCGCCCTGCACTGCCGGAGCACTGAGCCGCTCTTTCTCACGTTGCTGCTGCTCAGCACGGGCATTCTGGTGCCCTTTCCTTATTTCCTGAGTCGTTTTCTATCCCAGCCTTGGAGGTACCTGTGCTAATGAGGAATGCCCCCTCCATGGATGGCAGTGGGATGTGTCCAGCTCGGGCTGGCTCATTAACCACGGCTGCACCAGCGCGCTCAGCAAGGAGGGACAGAGGTCAGGCTGTGAAAGCTGCTCAGGTGGGGCTTTTTTGGGGAACTGCTGGAGCCTCTTAGAGGACAGGCCTTGGGGACTCATTATGTGCTGCCAGCATTGCAGGGAGTGAGCTGGCTGAGGGTCTGTTGTTGCATGTAAACACGTACACAGCTCGGGCACGGAGGGTCTCCCGTGTCTGCTGCAGCAGCAGCACGATTGGTGGTCACAGGGAACTTGCAGGAAAGGTTAAAAGCAGGAAAAGAGGAGACTCTTCTGTATTGAGGACCTGCTGTTCCCTGGGCAAAGAGGGCGATGCCTGTGCAGGTGAGGGGCTTTGAGTGCTTGCACTGTGGGGATAAGGACGTGTCCTTAGGAGTGATGGAGGGAGCTTGTGCCATGGAGAGAGAGCAGAAGAAACAAGGGAGGACAGCCAGATAGACACCTTTAATCTTTTATATTAACTGAGTCTTTTTGCCTGTGGATTTGGGGAAGGCAGCTGGCTCCCTTAGAGCCAGGCTGGCAAATGAAAAAAGGGATGACGGGAGATCTCTGATGCTGAGAGTGGATAATGCTCAGAGAGGACAGCGCTGGGGAGGGATGAGCAGTGAGAGGGGGGAATCACCAGCATCTGCTCTCACACTCACCCTTCACACTGATCCCTCCTCGAATCTGACAATCCTCTCCCCTAATCCCTAAATCCCCCGATCTGTGCCACCCGCCCGGACACTCCATCCCTGCAATCTGCCCGCCCCAGCTCCCGTGCTGAGGGAGCAGCTGCTGGGCAGGACGGAACCCAAATGAGACACTGCCCTTGTTGTCAGACACTGATGACTTTGCCCACCTGGCTGAGAGAGGCAGAGACAGGAATTAATCAAACAAGCATCAGCTGCTGTGAGGAACAACTCCCAGTGGGCCCTGAGGCAGCGGGGTTCAGGGAAGGGGCTGAGCCCACATTTGTGAGCCCACAAATCCAGCCTGCTGACTGTGTTCCTCTGGTCTCCCTCTGGGAACCATGAAACATCTCAGTCAAAATAGAGGGAAAACCTGGGAGTGCTGCTGTGACTCCCCCCTGCCCTGTGAGTACCTTAAATGTGTGTTCAGGCCCAGAAGTACAAAGGCATCTTGGCAGGAGGCTCAGCTGAGAGCAGCCAAGTCTGGGGAGATCTGAGTCAATTTTGAGGACAGGAGTCGTGTGGGATTATCACATTTCCTGCAGTTGGAAAGGGAAGACAACGAGGAACAGCTCCCAGTGGGTCCTGAGACAGTGGGGTTGAGCTGGTTTAGGGGTAGGGAGCAGTCAGCCCAGAGCCCTGCTGACTGTGTTCCTCTGGGATCCACAAAATGTATCAGTCAAAGTACAGGGAAACCTTTTCCCTATGGGGATGGTGGTCCAAACACTCTGCTGGGGCTTTACCTGCCCAGCTCTTCGGGTCTTGACCCAGACTTACATCCCTTCATCTTCGCCTTCTCAGTAATGGCATGGTTGTTGCTGATGTGCTTCTTTCAGTGGGCAGTGCTGTTCCTCCTCTGGGAAATGTCAGCCTCTCCAGACCCAAACTTCGTGTGGACCCCAGGGGTTTGAAGGCAGCCTTTGCCCTTCTGCACAGGGACATCCCAAGGGGATGCTGAGGGCTTGGATTCACATCCTGCATCGGGCTGGACAGGGGAGTAATGCAGGTTTTGGGGAAGAGAGGGACATTCCCTGGAAGAGTGACATATCCTTGGGTGCTGCAGGGCTGGTTCCACCCCAAGGAACACACTTGTGTTGTTTTAAGGTCTTTAACATTTCTGTTTTCCAAAGCTCACGTGCCAGGCCGGGCCTTCTTCAGGTCCTTCAGACAGTACCTGGGGACCCACAGATAAACCACAGGCTGGTGCAGCAGAGCTCAGGGATGGACTGATCTCACATAAATATCCCAGTCCCTCTTCTTAAGGAAATGGGAGGTCCTTTAGGAGGAGGGAAGAAGCTCAGCTGTCTTTGCATTGAAACCTGTTGGCATGGGAGAAGTGCCGAGATGCCACCCGTCATCTCTTTAGCACCTTGTCAGTGGCTGAAGACTCGTGCCCAGCCACAGGGGCTACTGGGGAATAGCTCAGCAGCTATTTTTACACTCCAGCCAGCTCTCTCGGGTGTGATTTTTTTCCCTAAGATTTTTCTCCCCCTCTGTCCTCCCAAAATTAGCTGAATTGGCAGTGCTTGACACAAAAGAAGTGATTGGAAAAATACCATGCAGAGAGGCCTCTTAAACCTTTCCTGACTCCTGGAAACGTGTCCCTGTGCAGAAGGAAAATGTCTGTGCTCACTCCAGGAGGGAAACTGATGTTTATTCCATGGCTTGTGGGCATGTTTATGGCATTTAGGGCTGGCAGTGACTCTGCTCTCGGGAAAGCAGGTGGATGTAGCTTGTCTTGTCCCCTCCAAATGTGTGATCTGGCTCCAGGGAAAACCTTTGTGTGCTCTGGGAGTTCTGTGGAGCCTGTCCAGTGTGACAAGTGCTCCAGAATTGCCTCGGCTCACCAGATGGAGCAGAGCAGGGTTTTCTTTTTGGGGCCACATCCTTGCTGACTGTTGGGGTTTTGTTGCATTCACAGTGTGATTTCTTGCTGTGGGAAGAGCTGGGAAAAGCCCACCCCGAGCTGCTGGTCAGTACAGGACATCCTGCACCACAGGTGTCCTGTGCATCCCTGGCTGACAGGCTGACATGCAGGGATGTGCCTCTAATGACTGTGATTAGTGCTGCCCCACTGCCAAGGTCAGCTCCCAGCTGCAGTGCCTGGCACAGCCCTGGCACTTGAGGGGGAGTGATTTAAATGGCACTCAAAGGCTACAGGCAGTCAGATGGAATGGGGAGGGAGGGAAATTGTAAGGTGGATGTGTGGAAGACCTGTGCAGGGGCACAGACTGAGCGATGATGCTCCTTTGGTCCCTTCCCTTTCTTGGGAAGGAACAGAGGAATGAAAGAGCCTTTAGAGCTGAGTTTAAGCTGGCCTTGGGGTCCTGTGCCATGCCCCCAGCCCATGGAGAGCCAGGCAGTGAGAGCAGAAACAACTCAGGAATACCAAAAGCCCTGGCTGGGTTCCCAGCCTCGGAGCCAAAGGAGAGACCTCCTGAGGCGGGTGGCAGGAGCTCAGCAGCAAAGCTCACCTAAGGATGGGTGTTTGCCTCTGCAACCTGGAGCCTCATGAGCCCAAAACGTCACTTAGGGCTGAGGTGGCAGCGTCAGAGCCTGGTTGTGGGTGGGAAGGTGGTTGTCCAGCTCCTCTGCCCAGGGCGAGCTGGCTGGGAAGGCTCCCGTGGAGCTGCATGAGCATTGGCATTCTTGAGGGCAGGGCAAAATTCTCGTGGACCCCAGAATCTTCCCTGAATTCGGCTGCCTGATTTAAACAAACTTTGTTTGTGGACATTTCCTCATCTCTCCTTCCCTGCTCTGGCTCCACAGCAGTGAGGCCACAGATTCTGCCAAGTCTGGGGAAATCTGAGTCAGTTTTGGGTGCAGGAGTTGTGTGGAGTGGGATTATCACATCCCTGCCAGTGTGTCTGAGTTGAAAAGGGTACAAAAAGTGTATTTTCCTCTCTCCTCCTTGCCAACAAATTGAGACTCCTTCGTGCTCTCCTATGGCTAAATCAGCTGAGGCCTTCCTTTTTGTTTAGGTAACCTTCTCTTATATTAAACATATACCCAGCAAGCCAGATTCATTACTTATTAATTTACAAAGTGGTAAATTTCAAAGCTGTCATAATGCTGAAGTCATGTTCACTTTAGTTATTCTGCATAATTAATTACAAAGTAATAATTTGTACATCATGATAGTTTCATTCCAACATGAAAGCCAAAGACTCGGAGCCGTAACAGCCTCAGGCACCAGCGAGGGGTGAAGGAGGTTTCCAGACGTGCCTGGCTGAGGAGAATATCAACTGAGCCTTGCTTCTGGCCTTCTGGGGAGCTGCTTTTTCCTCCTCATTGTAATGAACCTCCCCCCTGTGCCTGGAGGAGCAGCTGAGGGCACTTGGTTTGTTCAGCTGGAGCAGAGGAGATGAGGGCAGAGCTCCTGAGGGCAGCTCCGATCTCTGCTCCCTGGGACAGGGACAGGGAATGGCTGGAGCTGGGCCAGGGAGGGTCAGGCTGGGTAACAGGGAAAGGTTCTTCCTCCAGAGGGTGCTGGCACTGCCCAGGGTGCCCAGGGAATGGGCACAGCCCCGAGGCTGCCAGAGCTCCAGGAGTGTTTGGACAGCCCTGCCAGGGATGCCCAGGGTGGGATTTGGGGGTGTCTGTGCAGGGCCAGGGGCTGGGCTGGATGATTCCATGGGTCCCTTCCAACTCAGCAGGTTCTGAGATTCTCTGGAAAGGTCACATGGCAGGAGGGAAGGTTCCTGTTTCCCAAAGCTTGTCTTGCACAGCTGGTTTGCACAACCTGGTGCTGAGAACAGCTTGCTGTGTACCACAAAGAGCTTTCTGGTCCTGTCCTCTTGGTTCTATGGAGCTGGACCTGCTCAGGGGTGCCTCAGCACCTGCAGTGATGCTGCACCTCTGGGAGCTTCCAGAGATGGTAGAGGAGAGCAGGGTGAGGGTAATGCAGAGCACCATCACACTATGCAGGATGTTGAAAAATAAGTGTTGGCTTGGGAGGGAAGAAATGCCAGAGTCGGGGGAGCTCCACAGGAAATAACACCCAAGATTGCATTGATTTGTTCTTTTTGATGCTTGTTTTTATAAACAAAAGGAGCAGTGGATTGTGTCTGGAACTCCTGAAGAGCTGAGACAATGGACACAGGCTACAAACACATCTGCAGGGATGGAGCAGCAGCTTCTCCCCTCTGTACTAAACCCCTCTGAAGTGAGGTTTACACTCAGAACCCCCACTGAGGGTGTCTGAGCCTTCCTTTCTGCCCATGTTGCTTTGGAGGGGGTTGATCTCATTTCTCAACTTCTCAGGCATGGAAATAAAAACTTCTCACTGACAGCTGAGAGGACTGGACTCACCCGACCTGTGGAGCTCAGCTTTGGGTAAAACTTCAAGAGATTCCAGCAAAACTCCCCGTGAGCTCAGTGGCATTGATTTCCCCTCAGAGATGACAAGCCTTAGCAGCTCCATCAGCTGCACATCTTTGATCTCTGTTTTACTACGAGATTCCTTCTCTCTCCAAAAAGCTCTGATTTTTTGATTCCTCTCATTTTTGGATTTCCCTGAGACAAGCATGGCAGTTCCTGGCTTCAGTCTTTGTGGCTCGCCTGGCCCTTGAGGAGAGTTCTGTTGTTGTCCAGTTCCCCCTCAGAGACCTGGATGTTCTCACACCTTCCCCCATGGGTGCAGTTGATCAGGGATGTCCCCAGGGTGATGCCACCTGAAAAGGTTTCCCCAGGAGGCTCTGAAGGCCCTTCAGGCCATGGTGAAGGGAGGAGCTGCAAAGGAGAACTTGTACCATGAGTGCAGTGAAAATCCCCTGACCCCACGTGTGCACCACAGGTAAAGTTTGAACGTGCAAGTGGAGAAAACCTCGTGTGTGCTCAAGGACAGCCTGTGCTTGCTTTTAATTGCTTGACCAGGAGTGATGGATGGATCCCTTTGGGTCTGGGCCCTTCACAGAGAGGGCAGGGTACAGTCTGATGTCACAGCCAGGTCACAGTGGACCATGGGTCACTCGTGTTTTACTGCCTGTGTCCAGCCTGCCCCTGGTGGGAGCCTCCCGTGCAGCACCAAGCAAAGGGTAAGACCATCAATCTCCCACAGCCAAATCCCTGCTCCTGAGCTGGAACTGGCTCCGCTGGGAGTGTCACTAACCAGTCCTACTGCAGGAAAATCTCTCCTGTGACAAGTCTAATTCATTAATTGTGGTTGATGATGTCACATGCAATTGGAACGGCGAGGGGCGACGGGGACATGAACAGGGAGCGCTGGGAGGATTTCCCAACTTCCCTGCACTTCATGTCCTTCAGCACAGCCAGTCCTGACATCCCATTAGCAGGGAAATGCACCCGGGCTCATCCAGCAAAGCCTTTGCGACCCTCTGGAATCAGGGCTGCAATTCTGATGAAGTCTGCCCATGTTGATTTCCTGGGAAAACAAAAAATGAGATATTGAAAGCAAACAGCTTTCAAAAATTGAGTGGTGTAACGGTAAACTTGTAATTTGGGAATGGTTGTTCCATTCACCATTGCAAAGATCAATCTATAGCCTTTGTGAGCTGGTGATTTTGCCCAGTCTTGAGAACTTATTTTAATCACTTGACGCTAATCTCATTTCCAAGCCTGAAAATGGTCCCAAACATTGAAATTATATGTTAATATAGCGAGATTGACAAAAGGAAGCTGCTTGTATCGACTTGGAATTAATGAAGCAATTCAGCGATGAACAATATCGCTGGCAGGAGGTGTTAAGGAGAATTGTTGCAGTTGTTAAATTTTGGCACTGAGAGGTCTCATTGCTCTGAGGAGACGGTCGGATCACAGCGAAATGAAAATTACCTGGGAACTTCACAGGGTTTTAGTTATTCTGAGTCATTTCACAAGGAGTGCAGCAGAAAACAGGGAAACGCAGGTGGGGGGACTCCTGGTTATCCACAAGAGCTTTTCTGCACTGGTGAGGGAAGAGTCCTCTCTGCAGTTCTGTGACAGGGTGGAAATGACACTTTCCTCATCCAGGCTGGGCTGTGCCCCACTCCAGCTCCGAGGATGAGCTCAGCCTTACTCAGTTACAGCAAAGGCAGCTCTGGGGCAGAAGGGTCCCAACCATTTGGAGCTGGGAATTTGCAGGTCCTGAGACAATCACAGAACCTGCTGAGCTGGAAGGGACCCACCAGGATCATCCAGTACAGCTCCTGTCCCTGCACAGACACCCCCAAATCCCACCCTGGGCATCCCTGGCAGCGCTGTCCAACCCCTCCTGGAGCTCTGGCAGCCTCGGGGCTGTGCCCATTCCCTGGGCAGTGCCAGCACCCTCTGGAGGAAGAACCTTTCCCTTTATCCAGCCTGACCCTCCCTGGCCCAGCTCCAGCCATTCCCTGGCTCCTGTCCCAGGACAGAGGTCGGAGCTGCCCTCAGGAGGAGCTGCAGCCCCGCTGAGCTCTGCCCTCATCTCCTCTGCTCCAGCTGAACAAACCAAGCACCCTCAGCTGCTCCTCCTATGGCTCTAATCCCCTCCAAATCCCTCCCCATCCCCATGTCCCTCCTTTGGATGCTCTTTAACACTTACACATCTCGTGTGGAGGTGCCCCAAACTGCCCCAGGACTGGAGTTGAGGCTGTCCCAGAGCAGAGCAGGAGAATCCCCTCCTGGCCAGTCCCAGGTGTGTGTTCCCAGCTGGCTGTGGCTCAGGTGTGTCCCCCTGCACAGGCAGCAGTGACTCCCTGCACAGCTCTGCAGGGCTGTGGAAAGCTTTGCTTTGCTGTGGGTTCCCCTTTTGGGGAGCTCCTGTTTGGTTTGGGGCTCCTTGCACAGCCTGCTTTCCAGCTTTGGCTTTCTCCAAAGTGCTCGTGGTTCGTGGGGCTGCCAACAGCTCCAAATGATTTCACCTTCCCCAGAGCTCAATTTGTGCTGCTTGGTGGTGTCAGCAGAGTGAAGGCTTGGAGGAGCCTGAACCAGGCTTTGATTCCTTGACTGGTCATCCAGCCAAGCCAGGAGAGGCAGAGCATAAAGCTGCACTTCAGCAGGAAAGGAAAACTTGTTAAGAAATAGAGTTTCTTTCCTTTGGAATAAAATTCCCCAGTAAGACTACAGAAAGATGCCAGGATGTGCTGCTGCTGTTAACATCTCAAGGCTTTGAACTCGTACATGCAACACTTGAGAGACAATTTGGAGCAACTGAATTCAAGGCACAGCAAAACTGCTTTAGAAGCTGCTCGCTGACAGTGATAAACATGTGAAACAGGGAGGGAGGTGCCCAGTGGATTTTGAAGTAGCTGCTGGTGAATCTGTTCCTCCAAGGGAACCAGAGTTGAAAGTTGGAGCATGTTTACCAATTATTGACTCGCTGATTGATGGCTTAGGAAGATGAACGAGACATGAGAACAGCAAGCTTCCCTCCAGGTGAGGGAGATTCTGCCAGGGAGGGGCAGGACCATCACAGGCAGCTGAGGTCCTCCCCTTCCTCAGCACCGTGGCTGGAAATCACATCTGGTTTGGGAATGTGCCTTTCCTCAGCATCCCAGGAGCACTGGGATTGATGTCTGTGGACAGGCTTTTGCTCATCAGTCTTCAGCTTCAAATGGATTTCGTGTTCCCTGCTGTTAATCCGTGCTCAGAGGCTTTCCTGGGCTGCAGCAAAGTGCCTGTGCTGCTTCCAGGTGTGCCTCCCCTTGCAGCCTGGGGTTTTAGGGATAGAGGAGATTGCAAAGTTCTCTTTTTTTTTTTTTTTTTCTTTAACTGGTGAACTGTGACAGAGTTATTTTNTCTTTTTTTTTTTTTTTTTTTTTTTTTCTTTTTTTTTCCCCTGCTTTCCTTTGCAGGAGGAGGGGCCAGGGCTGCCTCTGTATCCCACTGATAGTTTTTCCTGGAGCTCTCTTAGTGACAAACCTTTGTTGTTGAGGTAAAATAGAGAACACTTTGAAATTACAGCCTTTTCTGGTTTGGTACCTGGTTGAGGGTCCCAGCAGGCTGGGGGTCTATTCTGGTTGAATATTAAATCCAGGTGGTTTATATTCACCAAAGTGGAGTTTCCTGTTGATCTGTCAGGAGTATACTGCAAACAAAATGTTTATTTTTAAATCTCAAAGTGACTAAAAAATGCAGATAACTTTTTTCCTTGCAATAAAGAATGCTGGGGTTGAAAATACTTGCATTTCACGAGCTGAAGGTGTTCTCTGAATGTAGTTCAGATTTGAAAAATTACTTTAGGTCCTCTCTCTGACTGCTTTTACTTGTCAGCCCCCCTCAAAAACCTGAACTCTCTGAAAATGCCAATCTGGGGAAGCACTGCTTTGAATTTTGGGCTGGAGAAAATTCCAAATCTCCCTTTTGAAGTGTTTGTCAGGATCTTGGTTCCCCCCCTTATCACTGTGCTCTGCCTGTGGCTCTCAGGTGTCTCCTCATTCCCTTGGTTCGAGGCACCACGACCACATTTTGATGATGGAAGGGAATTTGTCTGAGGTCATGGAGTGAATCCATGGCTCAGGTGGGGCCTCAGTCCAGAGCAGCTGCATCCAGGCCTTGGCTTTTAACCACGACCCCATCCCTCTGCCCTGAGAATTAAACTGAGTTGGGACCAGAACCACAGTGTGGGATTGGGGTGGAGTGCNTCAGGTGGGGCCTCAGTCCAGAGCAGCTGCATCCAGGCCTTGGCTTTTAACCACGACCCCATCCCTCTGCCCTGAGCATTAAACTGGTTTGGGACCAGAACCACAATGTGGGATTGGGGTGGAGGGTAAGGAGTGCTTTTGGAGGAAGGTTTGAGATGGAATCGAAACCTTCCCTGGTCTGTGGCCAGGAGCAGCATCTCTGCTCCTGGAAAAGTGGATGTTCTGTGCTTTGGTATCCCAGAACTCACAAGGAGGAGTCCTCAGGGTGTCCCCAGGATGAGATGTGCTATGAAATGCAGCTCCACACCACGGCAGAGGCTCTCCAAGGGGCAGCTGCTCCGTGTGGGAGACACATGGATGGTGCTGTGTCATTCCAGTGATCCCGACTGGCCATTCCCAGGGTGCCACAGCACCTGGGAAAGGCACATTGGTCATTAATTCAAGCTACCCCCACGCACTAGAGCCTGCAAAGAGAGGGGAAACATCCCCTAAAGCCAATCCTGGGTGCACATAAACAGCCTCAGCTTGCTGGGATCAGGCACAGCAGTGCAGAAATTGCTTACCCCATATGCCAGGGAAATCTGGTGCCTCTTGGATGGATCTGCTCCTACAGATTTCTGCCAAGCTGGCAAAGGGTCTCGCTGGCTGCCTGGAGTTTAGTCCTGGCCCTTTTAGTCCCTGGATTGGTTCAGTGTTCTCTGAATTGTGACCCTCCAGCTGGCAGGGCTGCTGTCCAGCCCACCCAAGGATTGCCATGGGGTGCAGGAGTGCCCTGGCAGGGTGCCCAAGGGCCAGCATCTCCAGGGAACCACTGGCTGCCCTGTGCCTAAATCCCACTGGCACTTGTGGCAGCACTTAATAGACTTGGCGTGCCTCTGTGAGTGCAAAATGATGGGATTGATGAGGTTTAGATTGGATATGATGGAAAATTTCCTCACTCAAAGGGTGGTCAAGCTCTGGAAAAGGTTGCTGAGGGCAGTGGTGGAGTCAGCAACTCGGGAAATGTTCAAAAATGCATAAGTGTGACCCTTGGGGACGTGGTTCAGTGGTGGCCTTGGCAGTGCTGGGGGAATGGTTGGATTTGGGGATCTGAGAGGGCTTTTCCACCTTTTCTGTTGGATCTCCAGGGGCTGGGTGCTCACAGGCCCTCCTGTGATGGTCCTGTTGCTCTCCTCAGGGCTGGCTGAGGCCTGGGAGCTGCTGAGGAATCACTTTTGAGGAAAAATGAATCTCACATCCACCAGCACATGTGAAATCGCCTCAGTTTTATTTCCATAGAACCACAGAGTGGTTTGGGTTAGAAGAGACCATAAAAACATCTCGTTCCACCTCCTGCCATGGACACTTTCCACTAGAGGAAGCTTTTCCTGTTTGGGCATTTTTTTGGAATTAAAAATCAGCGCTGATAGGGAAAAGCAGGAAGAGTCTTGGCAGAGTGCAGGGGCTGACAGTGAGGATTAGAAATGGACACGGGTGAGCAGTGAGAGTCCAAGGTAAGGACAGGCAGGGGAAAAAGATATTTCTATTTGCAGGGTCTTTTTGACACTAATGGAACAAGGAGGGGGGAAACACATTGTTTTTCTGCTCTGCAGGAGTTTGAATGTTAAATAAAGCGAGGCACTGAAATTCTTCTGCCAAAGCCCCAAGTGTTGGTGTTCTCAGGCACCTCTGTGAGGGTCAGGGAGCATCACGGGGAGTTGGGGTTCAGACCATGGAGCCCCAGACTGGTTTGGGTTGGGAAAAGCTCATCTCATCCCCCCCTGCCATGGACAGGAGCACCTTTCACCAGCCCTGGCTGCTCCAAGCCCTGTCCCACACGGATCATTTCCTGAGCAGTCTCTGTTTTGTGCTGCCCTCCAAACTCCCCTTTCCTTGCTCACAGATCAGTCCTGAGAGATGCTCTGTCCCCCCAGGCAGCCCCAGCACAGGCACCTAATCTCGTGGTGCTTTTTTCCTCTCTGAAAAAAAACCCCCCTCGTTGTGTTGTTTTTCTCTCTACTGCAATACTCAGCACCCCAATTCTCTGAGCCTTTTTTCTTGTCTTTATTTTCACTGCAAAGACACAATAGGTGTCTAAAGGTAAGAGGCAGTGGATGGGAGGTGAAGCTTTTAGGAGTCCTGGGGATAGAACAGAGCAGTTTATCCTTCCTGGCTTATTAGTGCAGGATTTTGCTGCCTCTTTAACTATAAAAAAGTCCAGCTTGTCACTGGCTTCCCTCTGATGATTCTGGAGTTTTGTGGGAAAAGCCAATCTTTTTTTTAGTGAAAAGGCAGCTTTTCAGTCCAAGCCAGGTTTTCAGTAGAAAATGGTTGGGAATTGATCATCCCAATGGAAAAGCTGTGTCTGCAGCTCCCTGTCAGCACGGCTCGAGCCCAGGAGGAGCAGCAGCTGCCCCTCTGTGCTCCCTCAGCAGCCCCAGCAGGATCTGTGAGCTCCAGGCAGGCACAGCCACATCCAGCACGATCCATGGCTCTGGGCAGAGGATGAGAAATGCCCCGTGTCCAGCTGTAACAACCTGGGTGCTGCTCAGAGTGGTCTCTGCCTCCAGAGGGGATTGGGTTTGGGCTGGGTGGGGTGGGAAGCTCTAATTATTTGTCAGATAAGAATCCAGCCTTCTCTGCTCACTGCTTAATTAGGCTGTCCACAAGCTGGGCTTAAAGACTTTGCATTACTGGCTGAAGAAAAATAAAGATGGTTTAACATGATTTCAGCAAGGAACCTTCAACAACATCTGTTATCCTGCCCCAAATGCTGTGTGTGAGCTGAACCCCTGACCCCGAGGCAGTGACTTAGTGCTTGGAGATGTCTCCTGGACATTTATTCTGAGTGTTCAAGATGATGGCCCTGAACCTGACTGCTGGGGATGCTTTCTGTGTGTCAGGCTTAATCGGTTTGATAGACTGTCTATCATTTATTTTTATTTATTTGCATTTAGGAGAGGGGGAATTTGTTGCTTGGGCTCTGTCAAGGAGCTGTGGGCAGTGGCAGAAAACAGCATCTGGCTTGGCCCTCACAGGCTTAGGGCAGCCTAAAATAGACCAGGGGGTGTTTGGTACAAAGTGGGGGGCCTGAGGAAAAGCAGGGAGGGGAGGGGGCTTTCCTGTCCCAGCCCAAGCACTGCTGGGTGTTCATGGGGATCACACAAAGCAGGAAATTTCATCTGCTGCTCTTAGTGGGGTTTCTGGAGAAAGATTCTGCAGATTCTGCAGAGACAAAGCCGAAGTGATCATCCCCTGAGAGCTGAGGCTTGGAAAACTCCCCTCACCTGAGGTTTAGATGTAATTGTTTCAGCTGGAGTGAAACCAAGCCTGCTGCAGGCAGAGAACCCTCAGCTGTCATAACTGATGGTCCTGCAGTGGGAGGGGGCCTGGGGTGGGATTTGTGCTGCTGTGTCCAAAGGGCTGCTGTTCATATAGAGACTGGAGTAGGCTGAGGTTGGATATGGGGCAGGAATTGTTCCCTGGGAGGGTGGGGAGAGGGTGCCCAGAGCAGCTGTGGCTGCCCCTGGATCCCTGGCAGTGTCCAAGGCCAGGCTGGATGGGGCTTGGAGCCACCTGGGATAGGGGAAGCTGTCCCTGCCCGTGTCAGGGGGGGGCAAAAGATGACCTTTGAGGTCCCTTCCTGCACAAACTTTTACATGATTCTGAGCAGGATTTCTAGGCCAGGATACTCATAAATGTTCAAGCTGAAGTGAAGTTGTGTTTTTCTCAGTGATTTGCAGGCCAGAGATGGGGCAAGAGGAGAAAAGGCTCGCCTGTAGCACAGCAATAACAACAGGAAGCAAGTGTCTGGTGATGTTCATCGTGCTACTGTGCTCCTTAAAATACATATGCCTTGAAGTCTGCCAGGCGTTTTGTTCTACAAAGCATATGGTTTAACAGATAAAATGATTTCTGACCTGGAGACCTGAACTGACAACTTTGGAGACAAACAAAAACCAGGATGGCTCCATCTGTCAGGGCTGGTTCATGTCCGTGCTGCTTACTGACATTTATGTGTGTGCATCAGGAAACTGCTTCAGTGCCCCTTCCCTTCCCTTCCCCAGGAGCTGCTCACTGCCCACCCTCGTGTTCCTGCCTTGGTGCTTGAGTTCTCCCCCAGGCCCTGGCCACGACCTCTGCTTGGAAGGGCTTTGCCAACCCTGGGCCTTTGTGTCTTTAGCAGTTCCCTGCTCAGGCAGTGGCTTGGTTGCTGGGTTCACTCTGAAGCTTTGAGCAGGGTCTTTCCTTGACTTTTCCATGCTCAGGAGCTTGGCACAAGTCAGGTTAGCTCCATTCCCACCCTGATGCCAGAGAGTAATTCAGGGATGTCATTCTAATGGCAGATTCTTCTGGATGACAAAGCTTTGGGTGCTGGTCCTTGTGCTCTGCCTCATTTCAGTTTGTCACATGTGTTTCTATATGCAAGATCTCCTCTCAGCCTCCTGGTTTGGATAGGGCTCTGTGGCCACACTTGTAGAGTGAATATCCTAAAAATTTCCTGTAATCCCCCCTGCAAGGTCCCAGCCCTTGCAGAGGTGCTTGCTGGATTAAGGACTGATGTCACTGTTGAGTGCAGGGGCTCAGTGGTGGTTAGAAAGTCACCTTCTGCAGAACACAGCCATCCTTCAGCCTTGGCATGGTCACTGCAGCCACACCAGGGCTGTGGAAGGGAGTGATGGTGTCCAAAATTGGTGTCTATCACTCCAAATCCTTGCCCACAGTCTCTCTCCATCTTTCCTTTTGGCTCCTTCAGGCTCTGGAAGGCCACAATGGGGTCACCCCAAAGCTTCTCCTCTCCAGATTTGCACCCCCAGCTCTCCCAGGCTGGCTCCAGAGCAGAGGGGCTCCAGCCCTTGGAGCATTTCCGTGGCCTCCTCTGGGCTGGCTCCAGCAGCTCCAGGTCCTTCCTGTGCTGGGACCCCCGAGCTGGAGGCAGCTCTGCAGGTGGGGTCTCACCTGAGGGGGGCACAGGGGCAGAATCCCCCCCTGCCCTGCTGCCCACGCTGGGGGCTCAGCCCAGCACAGGGGGGCTCTGGGCCAGGGCCTGTCCAGCTCTCCCCCACCAGCACCCAAGGGCTTCTCCCAGAGCTGCTCTCCATCCCTTCACCCCCAGCCTGGAGGGATTTGTGGCTGGGGATGGTTAGTGAAAGGTGGGTGCCACCAGCTCTGTGAGGCTTTGAGTGATGAACTTTTCCTCTGTTGCCTTCTAGAATAAACTTTCCTTCTCCTTTCCTCATTATTCTCTTGACATCCCCATTGCCCTGTGCACATCCAGGGGTTGAACAGCTGAGGGGGATTATTTCTGCTCTCACTAGCAAATCCATCCCCATGTAGTTATTTAAAGCTGAAACGAAAAAGCCAAGCAGTGTCTGAGAACAGAAGCTCTGCTAAGAAGTTTTAAGCAAACATTATTAGATATGACCTCTTATTTATGAGTGACTTTGCAAAGGGAGGTCTGTTACCCTCTCACTGCCTCAGCAAAAGACCTATTTTCCCAGCCATAATATCCCCGCCAGCAATCAGTCTGATTGGAGTTTAGGATGATGCAGTAAATATACCAAAGCTGAATTTAACCAGCAGAGAAGCAAATAATAATAACTTGAGGCCTTTGGCCATAAAAATGCAGACGTTTACCTTGAATGTTGACTCAAACCATTTCAATTTTGTGCCAAATGAGGCTTGAAATGTATCACCCCGTGTTCGGTGTCCAACCAATAAAAATTGCCTTAAATATTGCACCTTCCTGCTGGCAGTGCTGCAGAAGTGAAACTACTCTCTCTTGATCGGGGCCCCCTGGAAGCAAGGCAATAATGATGGGGTTTGTTTGTTTATTTAGGGATCTCAGAGCAAACTGTGAATATTCATTGATGTTGTGGAGGCATTTTGCGTTCACCTGGGCTGCACTGCAAGGTAAAGCTTTGTCTTTCTGCTCTGACATCTCCAGACCTGCAATTCTAGGTGGAAGGAGCGGGATACAGTGAAGGAGGGGCACGGGTAGGTAAAGGAAAGCAGCCAAAATCTTTATCTCTGCACTTTACTGAGCTTCCTGATTCATTAGCAGGCCTGATTATCCAGTTCCGTGGCTGTAATCCCTAATTAAACACCACTGCTGACAGCGTGTTTGTGCCAAGCTGAACATAAGTGGCCTCTTCTTAATAAACGTGTAAGTCTGATCTCTGTAGTGTTAACAGAAAAATGAGAGCCCGAAGTTCTTGCAGAGTGGTAATTGCCAGAGGGACTTGCTCTTATTTTACCCCGTAAATGCACAGTCGATGACCATTAATGTTCAATATCCTTTAAATTGTAATTCCTCGGCTCAAAAGGTTGTTTTGAAAATGGAGGGGAGGCCTCTGTGTGTGCCTGTCAGGCAGTGAGGTGGCAATGAATCCTCCTGGAGGAGAGGCCAGGAGCTGGAGGTGCTGTCACTTGTTCTCAGCTCCCAGGTTCTCCGCAGCCTCTCCGTGGGGACCGAAGGATGCTCAAGCAGGAGCCGATTCCTGACTGCACTGATATCTTCTGTCGTGAGAGTGGCTTAAAGATGTTTGGTGCTGTTTGAATTTCTGTTCCATTTGGGGCTCTGTGTTTGGGTGGTCCATGTAGCAAAACTGTTTGGGGGGAGAAATGAGGGGATGTGGTATGGGTGATTTTTGTACATGACGTTATTTTATTGCTTTGGCAGCCAACAGCTTTGAAATGGGTGAGACAGGACCTCACCAGCTCTGGGAGGGCTCAAACATGGTTGCAGAAGCTCAGGTGATGCCACCTCACCCCTGTGTCCTTACAGGAATTTTTGTAACCGCTCCTACCACAAACAAGAGTTCTAAAACAAGAACAGCTTCTTTACAGAGAGCACCGAGGGAAAACAGATTTGCAGCTGGTGTGGGGATGTTTATGCATGACACGGGACTAAAGCACTGCTGCTGTTTTGTTTCCAAAAGGTGGGCTTAGCCTGAAAGCTTTTGGCTAAAACTTTTGAGCCCGTGGCTTCGAGAGGCTGAAGGATGAGGGTGCACGTGTGGGTCAAAGCTGCATCCATCTGGAGTGGTGCTTGGGAAGCACTCAGGGAGGACAGCTATCCCTGCCTGGCCAGATCTGCTGCTTCCCTTGTGCTTTTCAGCTCTTGTCTCTCCAATATCGGCTGCCTTTCCCTTCTTGGGAAGTTGTGCTCACACGGGGCAGGAGCAGAGCCCCTGGGGGGCCTGGGTGGAGAAGGGGTTTTGCAGAGCAAACAGAGGCACTTCCTCCCCCTTTGCTGTGACCCTGCTCTTCTTTCTGCCCAGCCCGGGGCAGTGGTTCAGCTGCAGAGGCTGCAGCAGATGGAGAGGCTGCCCTGGTGCTGCGGGCACTGCTATAAATTCCCTGTGCCCTCGGAGCTCGGTGCCACACAGGGAATGTCTCCTTCTGGCACTCCGGGTCTGGCTCCACGGACAGACCTGGCTTTTGGGGTCAGGGCAGCACTCTGGGTTTTGCAGCCTGGTCCCAAATGGGCTGGAGAGGGGCCACTGCCTGCAGCACAAGGGGCCACCTGAGCCTGTGTTCCCCACTCAGGTGATGTGAGGTGAGATCCCCGCCCAGCTGGCGGGCCCTGGCTTCCCTAAGGGATGGCCTTCTTCCATCACGAGGGGCCACGTGAGCAATCTCAGTGCTCCCCCCATCACCACCTTATCTTTTGTGTTTTATTTTCCCTCAGCAGATGTGAAGATCGTGCTTTTGTCAGCTTTCCTCCTGCTCCAAAAAGGGAAGAAGAATTTGAAAAGAATATTAAATTCAGGAAGGGTGCACAGAAGGGATGGGAACAAGTTTTCCTATCGCACATCAGAGCCGTGTGTCCCACATTCCCCTCCTCGAGGCGGATCCTTTGCCTTGATTCCTTTACCTTTTTCTTTTCTTCTGTCATGACTCCTAGAATAATTAGTTCCTGGCGACTGTGTGTGTGTAGTTTTAAAGGCAACTTTTATATCAGCAGCATGGGTTCCTTTGCCACAGCTCTGCAGTGCCTCATTCCCTTGAAGATATGCAATCAGCACTTCTCCTGAACCCACTGATATACTTGGCCATCACTTAAATATCATTACAGGAAAGATTTTGACGAGATCACTGCATGTTAGACTTTAAAGTTTGACTTTAAAAGAATGTCTGGGCTTTGCTAAAAGGCATTAGTAATGGGATTCTCTATCTTTGAGCTTAATTTATTCTGAAGAGAAAAAAGGCCATTATCTTAAATCTTTTTTTTCCCCTTTTCCTCCTCGTACAAAAAAGAAGAAAGGGAAAAGCAGCCTCTGAAGTCCAGCACTTATGGCAAACCCATTGTTTAATTACTTGCTCTTTTTATCCTTTGGAGAGAGGTGAGCTTGGGGGGAGGTGGCAGCCAACGATGTTTTGGCGTCACGGCTTCTGTTGCTCCACAAACAGTGCCAGGCTTGGGGCATTTTTTAACTCACCCTTCTCTCCACCTGCTTTGCTCCAGGATTAGTGAGTTATGGGTTCATTTTCCATGAGAAAAGCAGAGTCATCCCTGTTATGCACCGCTGTGGGTGAGCCTGGACTAAGCCAAAAGGACAGGCAGAAAATCTGGGATTTCTCAGCGTTGGACAACAACTGCAGTCTAAAAGACTTTGTGACAGACAGACCCTTCTTTGCAGAGCTCTCATTAGCTATGCCAAAGAATAGGCCAGGACCGAGTCCATGGATGTGTTTTATGTGCAGACACTGCTGGGAGCAGCTCTTGGCTTCTGGAGGATTTGATTTCCATCAATACCATCAGAGCAGGGAGAGTCCACGAACCTCCTGTTATTAGTGCTCAGCCAGCCTTGAAACTTTTGGTGCATCCCGAGCCTGCATTGTGCTCATGCATCAAAATTGAGCAAAAAGCCTTGCCTTGGGTTTAATTCCACCTGAGGACAGGTTTAGCCTTGGGTCACAGCATACAGAACTCTTAGATTAGGCCAGAAGCAGAACCCAAACAAACCAAAACCCAAATAGCTTTCAGCTGCAGAGGTTGTTTTGTTTTTTGGTTTGTTTTTTTTTTTAGCAAAACTGAGCAGCGAAACCCTGGGAAGGGTTCAATTCCAATTTTTCCAGCTCAGAGCCAAATGCTTTTCCTTGGAGCAGGAGCTGGGAGCCTCCATTCACTTCAGTGCTCTGAACTTGGAATGTGTGTGGGGCTGGAGCAGGGAGGAGCAGAGGCTTTGCTCTGAGGCTGTGGGAGCTGTATTGATTCCAGCTGTCCTGCATTTGGGCTGTGACTTTCCCATTTCACTGGAACTGCTTTGTGCTCTCCAGGGCCCTCCTGGGTNTTTTTTTTTTTAGCAAAACTGAGCAGCGAAACCCTGGGAAGGGTTCAATTCCAATTTTTCCAGTTCAGAGCCAAATGCTTTTCCTTGGAGCAGGAGCTGGGAGCCTCCATTCACTTCAGTGCTCTGAACTTGGAATGTGTGTGGGGCTGGAGCAGGGAGGAGCAGAGGCTTTGCCCTGGGGCTGTGGGAGCTGTATTGATTCCAGCTGTCCTGCATTTGGGCTGTGACTTTCCCATTTCACTGGAACTGCTTTGTGCTCTCCAGGGCCCTCCTGGGTACAGGCAGGACTCCATCCCTTGGAACTGGAGCTGCTGGAGCTGGAGTTACCCAGCAAGCTAAGGATCAATTATACATTAGAGACCTGGTAATGATGAGAATTAAATGAGCTTTTGCTGAAATGTGCTGTGCTTCTGTTCACCTTCACATGGAAGCTGCTCTGAAGAGCACCAACATCTGCACAAAATAATCCATCTTCTGGCAAGCACATTGATCCAACAGATCAGATGGGAGGGCTCTCCTGCTCTCTCTCCTGAGACAAGGAGCTCTGTGTGCAGGAGGGAGACGTGCTGGTTTTCCATGCCTGGGAGATGCACATCAGCACTGACTCACAGTTCTGGGGCCATGGAGGCAGCAAGGTCATTAAATCTCTTCACACTCTTCCCTTCCCCCTGCTTTGAGGTAGTTTCTCATTATGGAAATGTTGGGAGAGCTGGGAGAGTCTGGAGAAAGGAAGGCTCTGGGGAGAGCTTAGAGCCCCTTCCAGGGTCTAGGGCTCAGCCTCCATCCAGGAGATCAGGACTTGGCCATGAAGCAGTGTGGAACATCTACCTGGACACCTAAGGATGCTCCAGCTGCTCCTGTAGGTACAGGTGTGTCTGGAGGGAGTTGCCAGCTTTTGGCAAAGGTGTAAAAGGGATTTTCTGCTGCACCACTGCCTTGTGAGCCCAGGAACCAGCCCGGATGGTTTGAGCACCTTTTGTGCTGGTGTTTGTCTGTTGTTCCTTCAGAGAATTCCAGACCTCCCAGATCATCGAGTCCACCCTTTGACTGATCCCAACTTTGTCACCAGCCCAGAGCACTGAGTGCCACATCCAGGCCTTGGATGCCTCCAGGGAGGAGGACTCCAAACCTCCCTGGGCAGCCTCTGCCAATGCCTGGCAACTCCTTGAGTGAAGAAATTCCTCCTGCTCTCAAACCTGAGCCTGCCCTGGCCCAGCCTGAGGCCGTTCCCTCCCCTCCTGTCCCTGTTCCCTGTTCCCACAGCCCGACTCCCCCCGGCTGTCCCCTCCTGTCAGGAGCTGTGCAGAGCCACAAGGGCCCCCCCGAGCCTCCTTTGCTCCAGCCTGAGCCCCTTTCAGCTCCCTCACAAGCTCCAGACCCTTCCCCAACTTTACTGCCCTTTTTCCCCCAACTTTAGGGTTGGAGCCAAGCCACCTTTGGCATTTTGTTTGTCCCAGGCCTGGATGGTTTTAAACGAGGTCCTGACTTTTGCCATGACCCAAGGATGTGTTGAGTTATCCAAGAGTTCCAGTGCTTTGTGTATTTTCTCATAGGTTTGGTCTTAAGCAAGATTTAAACCTTGGTCTCCTGACTCAAACAAGTGTCACTGGGCATTTGTAGCATCATCTTTAATTTGTGCAACTTGCAGAGATCAATGCAGGGTCCCCAGGACAGCTCAGGCCGGTGGTTAAAACAGCACCAGTTCAAAATTTCCTTGTTTGAATCCCTGTGATTCCACTCCTCCCCACAGCACAGCTGTATGATGACTCCTCCCTATTGCAATGCAGTTCTGCAGGTTAATTTATTTTTTCCAAGGCACTTTGCAAACATTAAGTGTTACATAAATCTCGGGTATTATTATCCACAAGATGCATTGATTTGCAGTGTGGTCGTATTGTCTGGATTCCTTTTTTCCTTTAAAAATTTCAATCCATTAGAAAGAAGGGGGAGGAAGGGGGGAGCCCCACAGGTCTTGTACGAGACCAAATAGTTCCATAAACACAGAGCTGAAAGTGGCTGATCAATGAGAAGGCAAATGGGGCCAATTGTGCAGCAGCTCCTGCCCCAGTTAAGGTTTGCACTGGAGACTCTGGGCTTGCTGGGATCAATGCATGAGTGTGGGGACCAGCTCCCACAGCAGTGGGACATTTTCCCACTTTTCCCTTTATTCCATGCCCCCTGTGTGACTCTGCTGCGTCCGGCTGCCTTCAGTTTTCAAAACGAGCAGCTCACGTGTCATTGGGAAAATCCAGTCCTGCCAGCTGTGGTATTTCTGCTGCTGTGGCACTGTTATCTCTGTGGGGACAGGGAAATACACACTGGCATTTTGGGGGTCCTGAGGACGACCACGGGGAATAAATCACGAGGGAGCAGCAGTGGAGAGCAGGGCTGCTCCTACAGCTCCTCGATGATGCTGTAATTTACTTTATCAGGAACAGCAGGACAGGAGAGATAACTGAATGCTTTCTGTTAGGCTGGGGGCTGACAAACATGGGGGGTTATTTTTTGGCTGAGTGACACCGTAATGGCAAGCATTGTGTTCTTCTCCATTTTTATTTGGAAAACTAAGATCGAGCAAGCAGGGACTATCTGTCTTTTAGGCATGGAAAAGTGTCCTCTCCCCAGCTCCAATCAATCATAACTCTGCAAGAGTCATTGATTTACAGACAGCACCAAACCACCTGCTCTCTGCATGCCCAGGTTTGGGGTATTTTTTTGTGAGAAACTCTGAATTCTGCATTATTGGGAGGCAGAAAGAGGCAGGACAGCTGTCACCAGTGAATTACACCTCCCTTCACCTGCTCCCCTGGCTTGCAGAGCCCAGCTCTGGTATTCCCAACTCACTGCTCACATCTGGGCTGAGGCCAAGCAAACATCACTCATAGTCAGTAAAATCCTACGGTTTTGAGTGAAAGAATTGCTGATCTGGGGGGAACCACCTCTTGCCAGTGGTCCCTAGTTTGTTGTTTACAGTTCGAGTGTTTTTTGGAGCAGAGTCATCTCAGTCCTCTTGGATTTTCACTGGAAAAGGAGATGTGTGGTGACTGCCCCAGGCTCTTGAGTGTCTCTGCCCTGGATTCTCCCATGTGTGGGGAGCACTTGAATTTTGCCATGGTGCACCAGTTTCCCAGACACAGAGAGCTGCAGAAGCAGTTGCTTTCCAGCAGGCTGAGAAGCCATGCAGGGTTAGATTTTGTTTACAGGATGGGATTTGTGTTTGCAGAAGTGCTTTGAGATTCTGGGCTGATGGACCCGGCAGAAGTGCGAAGCTCTGTTGTTCCCCTCCAGTGACAAGATGTGAACGCTGAAGCTGCACTTGTAAGAAACTTCCCCCAAACCTGAAGTGTGCCAAGGTTTCTGAGCTGATCTGCCTCTGCTCTTGAGAAGAGTGGCCCTTGTGAGGCAGTAGATTACAGCAGTGACTTGTGCTGGGAGCGGGATCTCTCTCCTGCAGAACGCGCTCCCATTGTCCCAACCACAGTTTGGTATTTGCCATAAGCCACGCTCTCTTATGAAAAGCCATTTGCAAGATAAGTAAAGGAAAATGTAATCCCTGAGTGGAATGAAAGGTGCTTTGAAATGAATGGGGGATAATCCTTTTGTTGTCTGTTACAAATGCACTTTATTTCTGCATTATCTGAGCATGAGAATAGACTGTTCTCTCAACCAACAAATCCACTGCAGCACCCTCTCCTCGGTGCTCAGAGCCCAGTGCAGCGACAGAGCCGCCTCTGAACTCCCTCAGCTCGGCGGGTTGCAAAAAGGGCTCTTTAGAATTTCAAAATCCTGCTGCCGTGATTATTTTGGCGTTTGCAGTGTGCAGAGTCTTGGCTTAAGTCACGCTAAAGACTCGGGTTGGGATGCAGGAAGTGGTCTGAGGGATTTAGCTGCCTACCTGCCCCTGCCTCCCTATCCAAACAGGCAGGGAAATCTGCCTAAATTGCTTTTAAAATCACAAAGCCTCTGCTCCAGGGACTTGTAATCGGGGTCGAAGGATTTCTTCCATCTGCTTTCAGTGTGTTTTTCTTTGTTGGCAAATTTCTCTCGGCAAGTTCAAGCCCGTTGATTTATGCAAGGAGATGCTTCCAGCTTCTGCTGGGCTTTGTGACCCCTGTGGCAACAGCCAGGCCGGAGCCATCCGGCCACTCCAGCCTTTAGGGAATGCTCAAAGCTCAAAGACTGAACACTGCAGAGCCTGGAATGGTAGCAGCTCTTTTCAGCTAATGTTAAAGTGCTTTAGTTACTGCAGGCATTGATTCTGGGGCCCTGGAAAATGCATCCCAGCACGGCTTCTCCTTGGATTTTTAGTGAGTGACCAAAGTTCAGGAGATAGGTTATGAGTCATTTGTTCACTCTGATTTTATTGTCTGCCATACCCAGCCTCCAGCCAGTGGTTCAAAACATCTTTGCACTCTTCTCTACCTCCTGATTTGATGCAGTTTCCCATCATGGAAATGCTGGGAGAGCTGGGCTGTTCATACTGGAGAGGAGAATACTCCAGGGAGAGCTCAGAGCCCCTGCAGGGCCTAAAGGGGCTCCAGGAGAGCTGGAGAGGGACTGGGGACAAGGGATGGAGGGACAGGACACAGGGAATGGCTTCCACTGCCACAGGGCAGGGATAGATGGGATTTTTTGGCAGGAATTGTTCCCTGTGAGGGTGGGCAGGCCCTGGCACAGGGTGCCCAGAGCAGCTGTGGCTGCCCCTGGATCCCTGGCAGTGTCCCAGGCCAGGCTGGACAGAGCCTGGAGCCCCCTGGGACAGGGGAAGGTGTCATTGCCCATGGCAGAGCACTGGAATGGGATGAGATTTAAGGTCCCTTCCTACCCAAACAATTCCAGGATTCTGTTTCCATTCCATGCTGAAGACCAGATGCAGATTTCCTTTTGGGTTTTGCTTCCTTGGAAGTCAGGCCTGTCCTGGATTGAGTTGGTGCACACCTTGCAGGCTGGGCAGTGCCTTCACCTGGGTGCACTCCCAGCAGCAATGCTCTGTGCTCCAAACCATGAGATCCCATCAGGATCCCATCAGAGCCCTGCTGTGCAGGGACCGTGGTGACTTCCCCACATCAACAGGTCCAAGCCTGGGGCTCCCATTATTCCCACTGCCTATGGCATGCACAGTTTTGGTCTTGGAATAATCCAGTTGCTTTTAGTAAAACAATTATCGCTCTTATAATTTTTCTTTGCAAGCAGAGTAATTAGAGAAGAATAGGAAATTAATTAAAAAGCTAATTATTAAGCTCATGAATGTTGTTTTCAAATTTTTAAATGAATTTAATTTTGCTAAATGACGCCATTTCCATTTCTTTTTTTTTTTCAGCTCTGGTGGTGGCTGTGGGTTGGGAAACTCAGGGAATCAAAGTGTGGGCTCCTGACATGGCGTGGTATGTTCTGGCTCCTAAAGAGATTAGGACATAGATGATGGAAAAGACACAGGAACAGCACTAAGCTGCCTGTAAGCCTGTTGTCTTCCAGCTTTTTCCATTACAAGGCACAAAGGAAATTCAGGTTTTCTGCCTCCTGGAGTCTCATGCTATCATAATCTCAAACTAATCCCTTCAAACAAGCATTTCCCTGCCCTTGGAGCAGGTTTGCCATGGGGTCTTGCTTTCTTGGGAGCCACGAAATGCTGCAATTAATCGGGGTGCTTAGGTGGCTTCTTCAAGACCACATTAGGCTCAGCAGCAATTTAAAGCAAGTGTCCACTGGTAAATGGTGAAAACCACCCAGGGAAAAGCCGGGATGTTCCCATGCATAGCAAACGATTCATTAGCATCCGAGCGATTATGCGGAATGCCTAAATGACCTTGCAGTCATTAGGAGAGAGGTATGTTATGACTTAAGTTTAGAGGGACTTGCATTACAATGTAACATCTAATTAGTGTTACCTCTGCTAATTGCTACATATTGCTGAGGTATATAAAAATAAATGCCTGAGTGATACCGGGGCCAGCAATGGCGAGGCTGTGCCCGTGTTGGAGCAGGGGGAGGTTTCCTGCCATAATGAGCAGCAGCAGCTTGGTTCCCTTCGCTGGCAGCTTGTTAATGTGGCTCTTGTTGTCTGCTGAATGCAAAGAGGGGTTTTGTGTGGGGATTGTGGCTGTTGGGTTCTCCAGTGCCCTTTGGGAGGTGGGTTCCTGCTGCTGGAGTCTGGAACCGCTGGGGAATTCCTCCAGCAGCAGCTGGTGATGGTGGCTCTGCCGAAAAGGTGGTTCTTGCATGAGGCTGCAGTCATGGATTTGGGGTCAGGGCCTTCACCTGTGCTGCCAGCAGTAAATCACGGAATCTTGGAAATGTTCGGGTTGGGAGATATCCCAAGATGAAGTCCAACATGGATCCGGTGCCACCATCATGGGAGAGACCTCTGCTCCCAGGGGACAAGCACAGAATGAGATAAAACAGCCTCAGGCTGCACCAAGGGAGGAATTTCTCCATGGAAAGGGTGCTCAGGCCTTGGCAGGGGCTGCCCAAGGAGGTGTGGAGTCCCCACCCCTGGAGGTGTCCAAGGAAGGCCTGGATCTGGCACTCAGTGCTCTGGACTGGTGACAAGGTGGGGATCAGGCACAGGGTGGACTCAGTGATCCTGGAGGTCTTTTCCTACCTTAATAATTCTGCAATTCTCTGTCCACCACTAAGCCATGGCCTCAAGTGCCACCTCCAGCTGTTCTTTGAACACTTCTAGGTTTGATGACTCCACCACTGCCCTGAGCAGTCTGTGGCAGTGCTTGACAGCTCTTTCCATAGAGAAATGTTCCCTAATATCTAATCTAAACCTTCCCTGATGCAACTCATAAAAAGAACATAAAAGGAAGAAATAAAGGGAAAATAAAGATAAATGCTGAGGCTTTTATCCCCAAGCACCTGTGAGTCCTCTCCTCAAAGCTAAAACTTTTGGATGATCAGTCTCTTTGGATAAGCCAAGAATAAGAGAAAGGCTGACCAAGGAATAATCTCTGCAGGAGGCTGTGCTCTGGGTATTTTCATGTATACAGGTGATCAATTAGGCTCTTCATAAAGAGAAGAATTTTGTCTTCACCCTGCCTTGCTGATGAGTGGCACATGTATAGGAAGGCAGGCTTGGAGTTCAGCGACCAGACCAAGGGTGGCAATGTCAGGAACAGCATAGGTGTGACCAGGACAGTTTTCTTTCTACTGGAACTACAAGTAAAGAGGTGGAAAGGCACTGGGAATGTTAAAAAAAACCTCTCTGCCTGTCTGTCTTCCTGGCTTATGAACACATTCACTTCTCAGCTTCACAACACTTCAGTTTCTCAGCTGCCTGCATGAAGTTTTGAGAGTTTGGGGGTTTTCTCTTACTATTTGTTTGTGATTTGTTTTAGTTTCGTTTCATTTTCAACAACGGGGTTAGAAGAAATGGATCTGCTGATAATTAAAGTGAAATCTTTTTTCCGTGTGGTCTTTAGTCCTAAGATCATCATCAGAGCCCGACAGTGATATTTTGATATTCCAGACAATTTTTTTTTGATATCTGGAGGGAAGTTACAAAGCAGGGAAGAGCAGCAGGCCTGGCAGTTCTGTAATGGCTCTGTCTAATGTGCAGTATCATGGGACACCTCTCAGATGTCTCCACGGTGGCTTCTGTGTGCTTCAAACACGCGTGCTCTTTACTGCAGAAACCAGCTCCTGAATTAATGACTGTGGCTTCAAAGCACCCTCCCCCTCCCCAAGCTGGAGATCTGAGGGCCATCTCCAAGTGGGTGACATGCCTTTGAAAATTATGCTGTGCAAACAATAAACCTCATTAAAGAAAGTCAGCAAAAGCAGCTCAGCAACCCAGCGTGGGGACCGGACATGGTGGGGGCACCATCAGGATCTCTGTCCAGGGCCAGGCAGTACCAAAAACTCTGTGTGGGAGGGCAAAGTGCCTTTGAGTCGGGAGTGGAGTGCCAAGTCCTGCCCTTGGTCACACCAACCCTCTGCAGAGCTCCAGGCTGGGCTGGAGTGCCCAGTGGGAAGGGACCTGGGATTGGTGGTCAGCACTGGCTGGACATGAGCCAGGTGCTCCCAGCTGGGCAAGTGGCCAATGGCCCCTGGGCTGTGCCAGCCCCAGTGTGGGCACTGGAGCAAGGCAGTGATTGTCCCTTGACACTGGGCACTGCTGAGGGACATCTGATCCCGTGTCCAAGTCTGGGCCCTCACAACAAGAGGGACATTGAGGGGCTGAGCATGTCCAGGGAAGGGTCTGGAGCTCCGGGAGCAGCTGAGGGAGCTGGGAAAGGGGCTCAGCCTGGAGAAGGGGAGGCTCAGGGGGGCCCTTCTGGCTCTGCACGACTCCCTGATGGGGGGGAAGCCAGATGAGGGTCAGGCTTTGCTCCCAAGAAACAAAGGATTAGAGGAAACCACCTCAAGCTGCACCAGGGGAGGTTTAGATTGGACATTTGGGAAAAGTCTCTTCACCCTAAGAGTTGTCAGGCACTGAAACAGGTAGGCCAGGCAGAGTCCCCATCCCTGAACGTGGCAGTGTTCAGACAATGTTTGGATGTGGCACGTGAGGACATGGTCTGGGGGTGAACATGGTGCTGGTTGCATTTGATGGTCTGAAAGTTCTTTTTGAACCTTAACAATTCTGTGATTCTGTGAGTGCCCATCGCCATGAGGCTGTAGCATTCCTCAGAGGAGCCACTGCCAGGCAGAAGGAGCCTGGTGGGATGTGGTTCATGGGCAGTTGAGGGGCTTGGATGAGTTTCTTGTCTCCTGAGAAGAGTTGGGCAGTGCAGGCTGGAGCTGCTCCCCTGCTCCTTCTTCATTGTGGGGTAGTGGGGAGGGTTTTCTGAGCAGGGTGAAATCAGTGCCTCAACAGGCAGCAGTTCCACCTTGACCAGAGCATGTGTTAAAGTCTGGTCCACCTCACTGAGCTCTGTCACCAGATCCAAAGAGAACCCACCCTCCCATCAGGCTTGGGGCCAGCTCAGCCGCCCCAACGCTCTGCCCATTTTGAAATGAGGATTAATGAGTTCTTCCATCTGATACTTGTTTGAGATTTGCCATTTGGGTTCATTTTAAACTAATTTTATTCTCCGTGTCACTGGCAATTTATGCAGCAAACGCAATTATTGGAGATGAACGCCTGCCACAGCTGAAGGCTACAAGTGCCACTTCCTTGGATGCGTGAGGAGCAGAGAGCTGGGGAATTGGGGCGGGGGGGAGGGAGAAGGAATATTAGAAAAATAATCTTTCCCTACAATGCTCTCAGAGCTGATACACACACCTTCATAAAAAAGTAATTTAATTTTCCCAGTGCAGCACGAAAAGGAGATCTAATTATCCACTTCTAAATTGCTTCCTTAATTTTTCAAAACATGGCTTTTTTTGTTTATGTCTCTCCCCAAGCCCTGCTCGGAGCCTGCAGTGGAGCTCACCTCCATCTGGAGGTCAGTGATAAAGCCACCTGGAAAGGAACTTGCTCCTGAGAGCAGGTCTTGGAGCTCTTCATGTGGGCCTTTTGTCCATTCTAATGGGGCTTCTCCACAGGCAGCATCCTCTGGTGATTCTGGGAATTTGGGACGCAGCCCTGGAGCTTGGCTGGGGATGTGCATCAAACACGGGTTCTTTTCTCAAGGCTTGCAGGAGTTTTGCTACCTCAAAGCTCTGTGTTCTGCTGCTTTCTGGGTTTCGGGGTCTCACTCAGCAGCATTCTGCATCTGTATAAAAGACTGTGATCCTCCAGAATGAAATTTCTGGAGTCTCCAAGAGATTCCCGTGGGCGCTGCCTTTTAGGGTATTTATTTACCTTGGACCTGGCCAGCACTGTCAAGTCCCCAAAGACTGGCGTTTCTGCAGGAAGCTCCTGTAAAAATAATCAGCTGTGTTTGAGACAAGTGTTTGAAAACCCTCCCAGTTTTGATTATGTTGCATCGTGCGCCTCTCCGTGCTTCTTGTATTCTTCCCATGGATTTCCCTAAAGTTCAGCTCACAGGTTTGCCTTGGAATGTGAAATGATGTACACACACGCCTCCTCTAATATTTATAGGATAAATGCTAAGCTGTACTTCAGTGATTATCAGGAGCGTCTCAAAAACAGGTTTCAGGTGTTGAAGCTGACATGACACCTTCAATTATTTACTGGGAACTGGGTTTCAAACTGCTGGCTGTGGTTTGTTTAGGTATTCAGAGGCTCACAAAATGGAGCTGTTCAGCCTGGAAAAGCCTCCAGGGACACCCTGGAGCTCCTTTCAGTGCCTAAAGGGGCTCCAGGAGNTGGAGCTGTTCAGCCTGGAAAAGCCTCCAGGGACACCCTGGAGCTCCTTTCAGTGCCTAAAGGGGCTCCAGGAGAGCTGAGGAGGGACTGGGGACAAGGAATGGAGGGACAGGACACAGGGAATGGCTTCCACTGCCAGAGGGCAGGGATGGATGGGATATTGGGAAGGAATTGCTCCCTGTGAGGGTGGGGAGGCCCTGGCACAGGGTGCCCAGAGCAGCTGTGGCTGCTCCTGGATCCCTGGCAGTGTCCAAGGCCAGGCTGGACAGGGTCTGGAACCCCCTGGGATAGTGGAAGGTGTCCCTGCCCATGGCAGGGGGTGGAACAAGATGATCTTTCGAGGTTGCTTCCAACCCAAGCCAGTCTGTG
>VYXF01006153.1:353266-407292 GCA_013397295.1 Polioptila caerulea | reverse complement strand
GAGCTTTGCATTGGGAACATGGCTCGCCGTGTCTCTCTGCTGTCCACGTGGTCTCTGCCAACACCGTGTGAGCCGTGCTGGCCTGGCTCTGCTGGGGTGCTGAAATCAAGAAAAGCTGCAGCCGATGCCCTCGTCTTTTGTCTGCAGCAAAGCTGGCCCAACATGGCTGGGTAAATGAAGTTCATTGTGAGCCACGCTGAGGTGGCAGTGGCTGGTTGGCACCGTCCTGGCCGCTGGAATCCTCGGCCGTGTGGCCACTTTCATTCTGGAGCAGCAGCCGCCGCATGGCCGCTCTTCGCCTCGGGGCCACCCTCAGTGCTGGTCTCCGCCCCATGGTCGCCCTCGGTGCCGACAGAGCCTCTGGCCAGCATCGTTCGGTGGCTCTGATAGAAAAGGAGCGGCAGGCCCTGCTGGGAAGGGGGCCCGGCTGCCCCCTCACCAACCCTCTGGGAGTGGAAAATCTGAGCCGGGCCAGGGGACCAGGCCTGGCCATGCCGGGCCAAGCAGGGCCAGCCCTGGCCCCAGGCCCGCCACCCCTCCAAGGCTGGAAGTCAAGAGAAGCCCTCCCGGCTTCTTCTGTTTTAAGAAAGGGTGTTCACAAAAGGCGTAGCCACATCCCATTGGCTCAATTAAAACCATGCCAAACTAGGACAACATGACATATGGTTTCAGAGATATCTTGTTCCTGCTTTCTGTCTCATCAAAACAAAGCTATTTTAATTATTTCTGATTTAAACACAGCAACCAAACACAGTTTTCATCTTAAATTTTGTAAAAATATGAAGCAGGAAAAAAAACAATACATCAAGACAGTCCTTGCCACCAGTATTGAGAACAATTTGATTAAAAGCTACAGGATATTTTATTTTCTCTGAGAGCAAATGTTTTACCTATGAGTTAACATGAAATTGGATATCTTCAATCTAGGCTGATGCTGATAAGAGCAGAAGAATAAACACTAGTGTTACAAGTTTAGCCATTCCTCTTTTTCTTTGCTTCCAGAGATGCATAGACCACTAAACTAGTGTGATCACTATAATTCATATGTTCCGAAAATTCCAAAGAAACACTAATATAAGTAATAGGTTGTTATTTAAAATATTTTATTTATGTCTATACATATACGTACGTAGAGTGCTGGTAACAAGGATTTACTAAGATCAAATCAGCTGCCTCTGCACATGCGAATTAGTGTCTGGAATGAGAAAAGAAAATGTCGCTTAATTCCTACATTGAGCTTTACTGCATTTTGGTAAAAAATTAATAATAGTACCCATAAAACCACAAGAGTCACTCTTGCTGTGGGCAGTAGGGGACAGAATATATATCACTGAATAAAAAAAAAGTGACAAATATATGATTTTGCATCCAAGTAGTGACTTTCAAGCATATTTTTGCATAAATTAATATAGGCAAAAAAACATAAATAGGGGATTTTTGCTGTGTCTCATAAATCTATTAATCAATTAAACTAATTGAAAAAATAGTCAGGGAAATCTGGGTAACACACTTCCATCTAATATTGATAACGTAAGAGGATTTTTTTAGGTCAAAATATATCATCATGTTTATTTCCAGAAATTATTGCGTAGTGCTGAAGTTTTAATATATTATTGTCAAAGTAAGTTTTGATATTAAAATTAAATATTTTTTCACTTGGTGTGGAGAATATTTTTTTCAGAAAATAATTAAAGGAATACAAACATACATAGTTATTTCTAATATATCAACATTTATTTAAAATGAGAGAAACACAAATTAAGAAAGTTCTGGCACTTCTGGAACCAATATTTTGGCACAGTATAGTTTGGTTTTTAAACCATATGAATCCATAATAGTCTTGCACAAAGTAATTTATAGTTACTTTATGTAACTATAAATTTTCCCTACTTGAAAATAACCTATCTTGCCCAGAGACAGAAAAGCTCCTCTTTGTGAACAGTTCATCAGCTTTGCACTGATATTGACAAGGGTTTGCCTATTCCCTTCAAAACATCTGCTTATTGTTTTTCATTTCTCCCTTGATTTCAGGGTAAATATGCAATTCTGATGCAATATTCCTTTTTTCTTTTTCTTCACCAGTGTTTCTGATAGAGAATTTTGGATACCTGTATACCATCATTCTAGTTTATTCTACAAAAATTATATTAGTAGTATATTTCAGCTTGCTTATGCACTAAACTTTTAATTTAGTTTTACTTTTTCCCCCCCTCTATTTCAGTGTCTGACTTTTTGTTTCGTTTTGTTTTGCTGTGTAGAAATACAAAATATTCAGCAGATTGAGGGATTGATTTCTTCTTCATTTTGAATTCTAATACTCTTTCTGTGGCCCAGGACTCATAGACTTAATAGCTTTGACCACACTAGTTTATTTGATTCACTTATGAGGTGAATCCTTCAAACCCAAGCTAAATGTTGAGAGGTGATGTACTAAGAACTCTATGAATCAAATAGACTCATCAATGCAGCATGAATATCCTTGATAGAATTTTGTTGGCTTTTGTAAATAATTACATTTTTTCTGATTGCTTAGGGAGACAGTCTAATGATCTACAGCTTCACAGCAGTACATTGTGTCATCTACATCTTCAGACCAGTTATTTTACTTGTGAGATTATCAATTTCATGTTTCACATGGCTGTGCAATTTTTAGGTCTTCTGAAAGCAGATAATTCTTTTTTTTTCCTAGATTTGTATCAGAGAAAAATTACCAATTATATTTGTGAATTTCAGACTCATCATAAGCAGTTTTGTTAATATAATAGTCAGGAAATCATCTTTGTGTCATGGTTTAGGAATGGTATTCTTCAATTTAGTCCTCCCACTGAGACTCTCCAAACCATGTGCTGCTCACTCTGTCCCCCTCCTCTTCCTTCTCTGTGGTGGGATGGAGAGGACAATTGGAGGCACAAGAGGCACACATCACGAGGTTGAGATGGGAACAATTTACTGCAAACAGCAAGAAAAGGAAATGAACAGCGATTCACATCCCAAATGCACACCCCAGAGCAGCCCTGCAACCCTGACTGGAGGAGACTCCTTTCCCTCTCCCCTGGCAATGATGAGAGATGTTACAGACCAACATCCAGGTCCTAGACATGCCATCTTCTGGTTACTGCATAAATTAACCCTGTCCTGGCTGGAACACTTGGAAATAAAAATTCTTAGTTATAGCAATGAAACAGATTAATTTGATTAAAAGTCTTCATAGTTTTACTTTTGTCCAGGACCACCTCATCTTTCAAATCTTCAGCTTTGCAAACATTCTGCATTGCAAACATTCTGGAACATTTTTACTCAAACAAGTCCTTTTCTTCTCATATAGTGTTTGTTGAGTGAGAAGGGTAGATTTCCTCATGCACCTGTATGAATATGTCTACGTCTGTTCTGGGCTGCTCAAAGCCATGCAATGGTCAATTAATCCAAGTGTCAGCCATTCATTCTCTAAGAGATTACATCTCATCTTGAGATGCCTCTCACTCTCAAAAAGAGTGAAAAAAATTTGCACAGAAAATTTGCGTGATTGTCATAGACTAAAAATAGCTAAATTTGGTAAGATGGATCCAATATTTGAAGACAACTAACTGTTACATTCAAACTCAATGGAAAAACTGTCATAAAAGCAGCTTCAACTATTTACAGCCATTCAGCCTCTGTCTAAATCCATTTCTTGTGCAATGTCTCTACTAATGTTTATCAGACCAAACCTATATCCATTCAAATCCTCTGGGTTTTAAGAGATTCTAGACTGTGTAACTCTGGACCATTACAGAATATTGATACTTGAAAATCAGAGTCTGAAATTCTTCATTCAGTGTTAATCTTCTTTAGGATTAAGCTCTTCCCTCTGCAGAAGTTTTGGCCCAATATCAATTCAGTAAGTAATTTCTGTACTTTTTATAGAATTGTAGAGAAATCTAGGCTGGAAGAGACCTCTGGAGGTCAGCTAGTCAAAACTCTGCTCCAAACAAGCCGTTTAAATCAATCAGCTCATAAATAAGCTCATAGCCTCCATTTTTTGTTACTCTGACTCACACTGTAATACTTTCAGGAGAAATCAAAGCTAAACAAAGCCTTTGGAATTTATTCAGTTTACATTTATTACAAAGTAGTTTGGTTGCTATGCATAATAGTCAATGCCTTCTGCATGTGAGGAAGTCTAAGTTCCAGCAAGTTTACTTTCTATAAGACAAAGTCCTTCTGCCAGCTAAACTGTATATTCCTTGTGGCCTTTCTTTGTTGAAAAGGGCTGCCATGGGAGGCAGTCTGTCACTCTGCCCTACACATCTGCTACCCATTCTTCTATGAGGTTAATTGTCCTGCTATGCCCAGTTCTGGAGGTGGCCAGCAGCTGCTTGTCACAGAGGCGTTAACAGTCAGTGCTTTCCATGACACTAACCGCATTTTCTCAACAGAAAAGGAATATTCTGTTTTGATGACCCTTGGATGACTCTGTTGGTTTTACCAAACATCACCTATTCTTAGTACAAAGTGCAGATCCTGATCTGTACCGAAGGTTCTATCATAAAGGATACTTCATAAAACTAAAAGGAATATACAGGCCCCCACATGATTTTATTTTCCTTTCGGTAACTCAACCCAAATACTGGAAAGTTTTGGGCAATTACATAAATCAGATCTTTACATAAATCAGATCTTTTGAATACAACCTATGGATTAACAACAGTATTTCAAAATGGAGAAATGGTTTCTTGGAAATCTGATTTTTAAATTTTGCTTTAAAGATTCATTTTGCTCAGTTTGTGACACAGCACCTTTCAGAACATAGACGTGCACTACCTGACACCTGCTTTCTGCAGAAAGTTTCTGGATTAAAATATTTTTATAAATGCAATATTTCATATTTTAGAGATAATAAAATTACTCTTAAGATAGAGATCTTCAGCTAAAACACACCATGAAAAAAGTCCTAAGAGAAAAAAACAAAAAAATAGAAATCTGTGTAGTTGCTAGTTATTGTGGAAGCATAATAGTTTCTAACAGATTAGAATCTGGTGTCTTTTGTCTAAAAGCAGGAGTCTAAGAAAGGGAGATTAGATGCATTTCAGAAAGTGAGAATCAGAGAATAATTTTTAAATGCCTGATATGCTGAGTTAAAAATAGCATATTTTGCATTTATTACATGTAAAATACTTTAAGAATTAACAGTTGTATAAAAATATGGGAAGTTATGTTTTCTACTTAATTACCAAGTCAGTCTTTTTGTAGATACCCATGGCACTATTTTAAGTGTAGTAATTTGATATGGACTTAAAATTTTTGACCTGCATCTGCTCAAGACCAAGATTTTATAAGTAAATATGACTAGAAAAAATCATGAATTAGGGAAAGGATATATTTTTAAAGTTATTCCTGCTCAAGAATCTACTACAACAGAAGTGAGACAGAGACCAGTGTTCTGATTCAAACTACTTTATAAGAGTTATTAAATTTACTGCTGAGACTATAGCAAACCTAATAAGGTTTCAGTGGAAAGGTTTTCCAAGTAGAGTGTTCATCTGTCCATTTAACACTCTTTATGTGAATATAGGTAAGTCACTCATGGACATGCAGTGACTAAGTTTTTGATCAAGGGTGTTATTGATTTCACCATTGCATTTTAACTCTACACAACTCAAAGCTACTGATATCACTTCAACTTTTCTTTTGTCATTCAGTTATCTCGTTCGAATTCAGATGATCAGATATTTTATGTAAGAAAGGGATTATAAAATATCAGTCATCTTCTATATTTTGGTTTTATTATTTTCTTTTTATTTTTTAAATCTGTTTCCAGAGAAGCACGTTTGTTTAGGAAAAGGATTATGGTAGGGAAATTTAAAAGTGAAAAGAATATCGTAGTAAGTTTAAATTCTCCTGACAAGTTAAATTATAATGTACGTATTGCAATGTAAATAATGAGATTCACTTGAAAACATGCTTATATATTTCTATATTTAAAGGAGTTACTCTAAATCTTTCTTGACATTTATATTTTACACTAAGTTTTATTTGTTGAGATATTAAAATTTCTTTACTGTTCCCATCTGGTCTCTTGTGATATTTTCTTTTTTCCCAGCTTACAGTTCAATTTTACATCAGGACATTTTTCACAAAAGCAAAGTTCTGTGTCATCTTTTGAGTCTTCACATTTGACTCTATTGGCAATACAATGAATTGTCCAAACTGTCATACTGTGGCAACGAAAAGAGGAATAAAATCTCTTCCTTTCTGACTCTCTGAGATGAAATTTCTAATGCCCAAGCTCTCTTTGTGCTATGCAGCACTTGATAAATTCATGCTTTATCACTCTTATCTGTTCCTTTTCATAGAGAATCCGTTGTCCTTGTTTGACGTTTGCTTCTTTTGGAACATTTTTCTCATGCAGATATGATTAAAATAAAAAAAAAAAAGCCTCTTTTGTTCCTGTCAGTTTGGAGGAGTGTCTAATAATCTTCATCCCAATTCTGGCTATGCAAAATTGCACAAAAGAAGTAGTGAAAACAAGTTTTACCTGTGTTAGAGATGTTCTGCTTGCTAACTTACTTGCTCCACTCCTTGTTGATAGCGCTGATGCTGAAGAGCATCAGCAGTATTGTCTGTTTATTTAAAAAATTATGAATCTAAACTCTTCTTGTAAATATATGACCCTATTTCTGTACCTAAATTAGATTCCCCTTTTTTTGTCATTAAGGTGCAGATTTTATCTCATATTGAAGTAGAGATTTATCTAGATCTGAAATAATGTCGCTGCTTGTCTTCATAAACTGTCAAGTTTAGGGTGTTTTAATGGGGTGCAAGTGTTCATCCTGGTTCCTAGATAAAAGATGCTTGGCAAAATCACAGAATGCTTGGTTATTTTGCTTCAGGCAGTAACAGTGACAACTTTTAGCTCAGTTAAAGCTTTGCAGAGTGGAAAGAGTATTTCCAGGCAATCTCATTTCCTTGCCTATGCCACAGGCAATAAGTGTAAATGGGGCACTCAGCAAATCATCTAGTGAGCATTTAAACTAATTAAAATGTGATGAAGACTGTTTAGAAGATCTCAATTTATAATTTATAGTGCAGTAAAAGTGAAAAATATTTTTCTAAGTATAGCTACACAGGTCTCACAGTGGTAAATTTCCTCCTTGTCTAACAACGACATTTTTTTTAATGTTATCTGGGCAGAAATCGGGCAGAAATGCTGTGGTAGAGGTGTGTCATCACAGAAAACAGATTGAAAGTCTGCTTGGAAAATGTGGATATTTGGAAACCTTGGAATATTCCCTTCAACAAGGAGAAAAATGGCAGGGCTGCCATTTTTTAGAACAGTTGCTTACTTATGTCCCTAAACCCCTGAAACTGGATGAACTACTGCTTTGTAATATGATGACTCTAGGAGACAGTATTGTATAAAACATAATCTACATGGAAATACATTCAAAGAATGAAAGCTTTTAGACATTTGTGTGTCCTTTATGCTTTCATTCTTCAATTTCCAACTTTTATAAATTTTTATTTCTCTTTTTTAAGAGAAATTATAATGCTTTCTGGGGAAAAAAGAAAAAGAAAGAAGAAAGAATGAAGAGATTAATGATACATTCACTTAGGTCAGAGTCTTGAAAGCATCTCTTGATCTGGAAACACTGGGCAATATGCCCGTGAACATTCACAGAAGCCACACCTCCTCAGTGTCTCACTTCCAGAAATTTAAAACTGTGTAGCAGTGCAGAGCATAAATGACTATCAGCGAAATCCTAGAAGTATTCATTTTGGAGAAGAAAGGAAATATACTTTGGGGAAGGAATAAGGCAAGGCAAGGCAAGGCAAACCTGTACATCTTGAGTATCTTATGTTTGACTTAACTGCAAAAGAAACTTACTCTTCAGTGTAAGCTCAGAAACTTAAGTTTCTGTGCAGCCAGTGTTTCTGAGAATCAGAACTGAGATACCCAGAAAAAGATTTAAGATATTTTTATACATCTTGGGATAGATGCCTTGGTTATTTTTTCCTGTAGTCATATGTTCACCTGTCCATATTTGATCAAAGAAACATGGATCATGTTTAAACTCAAAATGGAGTTGTTCCCCATTTAGTTAACAATCTGAAGCCAATAAGCCTGCTGATATCCTTTCATTTCTGTCACTCTCCTGACTTCTTATTCCCTTGTTTACCTTTTGAACTTTCTTACTTGAGTGAAATTACCTCCCTCCAAAGCAATTTGCTCTCATTCACAATGTTAAATCATATTAATCCTTTTGCATACAGCTTCATATCATGCTATCCCAGAAGCCACCTTTCTCAGATTATTCAAAGCCTCTAATTCATCTATTTTCTGAATGTTGTGACATCAAACTCAAATGGCAGTGGAAGTGTTCTGAGTATGGTTGCTTCTTAGCTGTCATGGAATTTATTTCTGTAGAGAAACAGACTAGACAAGCATGCAATTTTAAATACTTGGAGATTATTATAAAATGCATGATGTATTTAAAGAATTGAAATGTTGATTTTCTGCTAGTTGCAAACACCTGTCTCTGATGAATTTAAATAACTTTAATCGTATTTTTTTCTGTAAGTCAAAAATTATTTTTAAAATATCTCTTTGTAGTTTTGGGGCTAGCATCAATTTTCTGTGCTCCAGTAATTTTTACTATTACCTGAAACATTACTTTAGTCTTTTGTTTCCTATAAATCTATTGTTCTTGCATTTTTTTTCCTGCAAAATAATTCTTTGCTATTTATGAACTGAATCTTTGCAACACTTATAAAGTTATTTTATTGTAAAAGCTTACCAAAAAACCCCTCAAAAAACTGAAACCAGACCAATGCATTGCTCAGAAGACTGTACTCAACACCCCAAATTCTGGAAGTACATATTTGGTCTTTTGCATCTGATTGATTCTACCTATTAAGAAAAACAGTGAACACATTGTGAACACATTGAGTGGGGATGCCCACTGTGCTAGTAGACACTAACTATGGCTTCTCAGAGAGTTTTTATCCTCCAGTGAAAGCACTACTTGATTTTCTGAACACAATAAACCATTTTGTGTGCGTAGGGTGGGGTGGGCATGAGGACATTCTGTTGCTTTATCTCACTCTGTAGCTCCTTCTCGCTGCTCCTTCTGCATCTTTGAATTCTAAGATCATGCATGAAGCATTTAGAATTAGGAGGGTTGATAGCCTATTAAACTAACTTTCTTTCCTTCCTTCCTTTAATTTTTCTTTCTTCCTTTCTTTCTCATATGACCCGTCCTTCTATCACTTGCAATTTAAGCATGCAGTTTTTCCTCACCATGATTCCTTGTGCCTTGTAAAGCAAAATTAAGTACCTTAAGATTAAGTCTTTTAGGTTGAGAGTATAACAGTTGGAAGAAACAAGCACTGGGCTAACAGACTATTTTGCTCTCTGACCTGATGAAAGAGATAACTGAGCTTTGGCCATCTAATTTACAGGAGAAGAACTTTGGTTAATGAGAACAGAGAGCATTGGTTAGAAATTCCTGCTTTTAACAGTAGCTGTTGGTTATCAAAACACTTAAAGAGCATAATCATTATTGTATGATTATCAGATGCTATATTCAGTTCTAAGATACTTCAGCATTTAAAAAAAAAATCTGTACTGAAAAATTTGAAGTTCTCTGTCTCAAATACTGTCTAATAAGCCATAGACGTTTAGGTTGAAAAGAAGCTCTGGGCACCCACTGATCCTACCCCATACCCTACTCAGAGCAAGGGATAACTTTGAAATTACACCAAATTTCAAAGTCATATAAAGCCAATTCTTAATATCTCCATGGATAAAGAGTACATAAACCCACTGAGCAGCTCATTCAAATATTTGATCATCTTTATGCTAGAATTATTATTTTTAATATCTGATTGGAATTTGCCTTGTTCCAGCTCATAGTCTTTGCCTCATGACTTTCATGTGAACTTCTAAGAAAAATTTGGATCCATCTTCTCTATATCATACCATGAGGCAGTCAAAGGGTACTTTGTCAGAATTCTAAAGTTTATTGTGATGTGCTCAGGGTCTTCCTTAGTGTCAAAAAATTGTTGGTGTCACACAGAAAATAAACAGTATCAGTTTAAAGAACAGATAAATCTTGGCAATGCCTCTGCAAGCATTTTGCACTTGAATTCCTGGCACATAATAAACCTCCTAAACAGACTATATGGTTGACAGATGGATGTCTCAGACCACTGTCTTCCATTGTTTTCTGTGCATGATGACAGGTAGATTAGGCTGAAGCAGCTCTGATTTCCCCTGAGGAAATTTGTTCCTTTTCAGCTGTTCCCAGCAGCCTAGACATACTTTGTTCATGCACATCTGGAAGTGAAGAAGGAGCCTTCCTTCTCATGCCAATTTTGATGTCATTCTCAAAGAACTGCAGCCTCTAACTATTCTTTCCTGCAGACAATATGGTTTTCACAATTTTTTTTCCTCTCCAAGGCCCACTCCAAAGAATATTTTAGTTTTCTTTTTCTCTTCCTTATGTTACAGGGTCTGCTTGCTTACCATCACTGTTCCATCACCCAATGGCTCAGGGCCTCAGCAGAGGCATATCCCTTGTGGAGCTACTTCTGGAACTCCAGCTGGCACTTGGGAGTGAGCACTGTGAAACATCATCACTTTCCCATGGTTATAGGGCAGACCAGAGTTCCCATGAGCCCAGAGACTCTATCAACTCTTAGACAGAGCTCACATCTCCTCTTCACCTTACTACCAAATCACTCTACTCATGGCCGCTGCTGCTCAATGAGAAGTGTTCTGGCACCTCCCACCGTGGCTTCTAGGGAGCCAAATTCTTGTCCTCTTTCTTGCAGCCTATGTTGCACAATCTCCTATGCATTTATCTTATCTTTTTCCCTTGCATATCAGACAACATTTTGTCCCTTTTACCCCTCAGAGCATCATGAGGGTAGTAGTTTCCATAAGAATTGCATTTCCCACATGTACATCTAGAATGTTATCTTTTTATCTATATTACTATTGTATTTTAAAATAATTTATTTATAATGTCCTAAATTGGGTGAGAGTTTCTCCTGTGCTGAGTTTCGCAAAGCAGGAAGTAAGAAGTAGAATGCAATAGAGCAGTTCTTACCTCTTTGAACTTTTCCCCTGGTTAGACACACTTGCTTGGCAGCCCTCACAAACTGGACAATCGTAGAGAAAGCAACTCCTAGTGGTTCCTTTGCAAGGCTGTTCTGTCTCACTCAGAGCACACAGTGACAAAGATGTTTCACCAGGTATGAAGTCTTCTGGACTACATAAGCAGCAGATTCAAGAAACACATTTAAGAACTTTATCTAAATTCATTAATTTTAATACTCACTAGCTTTGAATGTGGGAACATCGGCAGGAATGCTCACACATCTCTGCACTGGGGTACTTAATTTGAGAATTCTAAAGGATATTTTAATTTTCAGCTGAAAGAAATAAGCAGAAATAGGTTCATTATCAAATACACACATATGCATATATGTGTATATATGTACATACAAACACGACATAAGGCCAGACACAAAATATGCATTCAGTAAGGAATACATCATGTTGATAAATTTAAGCATGTTTTGAAAGAGCTTGTGAAACTTACATTGCAATTCACTCTGCCATTATGTAATTTCAAGTTAACAAATGCTATTTGCATCTCAGAAATCAGTAATAAATGTGTTTTAATAGTTTTTTTTGATGAAAATGGAAGCAGTCCATTGTCCAAAATAGTACATTGCCATGATTAAATGTCAAAACAAATCCTACCCTCAGCAGAATGTTATGTTTTAAAAATCAGCATAGCTAATGGAGGAAACTCTTGTTACTAATAGAAAATGTATGATTTTTCATGGACCATTCCTAAATTTTCCATGGTTTCCAAAACATCTGAAGAATCCCTTGCAATGTAAAATAATAAGAACAACTGCAATCACAATAGAAAGCAGAAAGGTGTAACTATAAGATACTTTTTTAAGTTTCAGAGTTCTTTGTCTTACAACCAAGCACACAAATTAGTGCAAATCAGTTCTGTTCAAGACTTCACAAAGTATTTTGATCGACTTTTTTTTTCCCATATATTTTGCTTTTCCAGTTCTGATAGGCATGAGTGATGTTTGGCATTCTTGCCTAAATACACCAGAAATCAGTTTCTAACAGTTATTTTTATGGTCTACCATATTAATATAATAGAGAATTTTGTTGTATTCTGTACCTGGAAAAGTGTTACCTGTCTGAATTTTTTTTCTACTCAAGGTTGATCAAAGGATGAAGGAAGATGTCTTTCATATAGAGTTAGGCCCAATAATTAAAATTCACAGATTTAAATATCTACTTTGTATTCAGGGAGCAGGGATAAATATCTCTGAATACTCCACTGTGAATGTGTTATGTATTGTTCACTTCTTTTTTATTTTAATTGTATGTTGCAATAATACCTCAGATATTTGTTCTTCTGGCCATAGTTCCTACAGTATTGTGGTCCTCCTTGCCAACATTAGGACTATTCAGCACCCTGGGAGTTCCCAGAATTATCTTGAACTTCTAAACGCTTCACCTGACACCAATCTGTTACACGATGAACATAATTTCATCTTCTTCTAAAAAGATAGAAATTAAAATTGCAACTCTTTCCCTACTAGACTTTTTCTAGTTTTACTCTTTCATTTGTGCATTTAATTCCTAAGTGACATACTGTATTATGTCAAGCAAGTCACATCACAGTTTGTTATATCACATTACAATAGTTAATGCATTTTGACAGGTGTAACCCTTTGGGCCCATCAGTCACTGAATTATGTTCTTTATAAACTTCTTTATCATTCTATGCATGGTATGCCTCTTCTTGTAATGAATGCAAAATCGTGTGTGGCCAAGAAGCAAGCACAGTGAAAAGAGGACAAACAGTAAGTGACTGAAAAACTTTTGGAATAATTGAAAAGGTTTTTCTGAAGGAGAATGCATTTCTACAATAAAATTGTTAAAATTTTGATAGCTTCTGTGATTATTGTTTTATATTGTATTTCAAGTACTCATTTGAATGACCAAATTATATTTGGAACAATTTAGATTTAACATATTAGTATTGAATATTTCAAGTTAAATTTTCAAATGAGAGAGTGGCTTCAGACAATGAGGGAATCAAAGTCAGAGCCATTGTATTCTTCTGCTTAGTGTTAAAGGTGATACATAAAAATAAAGAATCTTTCTTCACAAATGTACTGAGAATAAACAATTGTTTATAAATTATAGTCATCAAGACTGAGGTTTTTACTGTCACCTGCCACCAAAAACAGATAATTAAATACTTCCTCAGAATTTTAATACCCATATAAAAGATTTAGTCATATTTCAAAATTTCTAAGGAACAGGAAGAAAGTTAAAATAAAGTTAGAAATTTAAAGATGGTTGATAGTGATCAGAACCACATTAATAGAATGAATGATAGCAGCGGGTTGACCACATCCAGCAGCTATGCACTCACAAACTACTTGCTCACTTTTGCCCACAGGATGGTGGAGAGGATTGTAAGAGCAAAAGGAAGAAATCCTTCTGGATCAAGGTACAATTTAATAAGTGAAGGGTAAAATAACTTTAAAAATTGCTACGAAGGTCACCCCTCACCACTTCCCGCTAGCAGACTGGTTTCCAGCTGATCCCCAAACACAGACTACTTTAGGAAAATTACAACCCTGCCTAGTTCTATGGCTGAGAATGATATCATATTGAATGGAATGCACCTTTAGTCATTTCAGATCAGCTGTCTTCCTGACTGTAGACTCTCTAAATCTTTTTTCTGCTCCCAGCCTATTCATGTGCAGAGACTGAGTGAGAAACAGCAAAGGTCTTGATGCTGCACAAGCACTGTTTAGCAACAGTGGTGTTATAAGCATAGATCTAATAACCATCACCAAATTGGCTTCTAGGAAGAAAATTATCTCCATTCCAAGTAGTCCCAGTACACTGATAAAGCATTTGATCAGTTTAAAATAATATAGCATATTCTCATCAATATGGTCCTGTCATCTAAAAATGTGACACAGGAGACAACATACATATTTCTCATAAAAAGAAGGACACTGATAAAGGCATAAAAATAGCAAGAAAACAGCATATTTTTAATATATTGAGATAAATGCAAATTCACACAATTTGGAACAAGAATATTAATAATGACCAATGAATCAACAGCAGATTAATGGCCCAAAAGTAAGCAAAGAATTTGAGAATTATACTACTTGAGACTTATTTTTTTTTTTCTATTAGAACAGGTGAAAATGAAGTAAGAAAATATTTTATATGATCATGGATGTGGATTCCCACAGTCCAGGAAACAGATGGATTCATTTGAATAAAGAAGACATACTTGTTACTTAATTGAAGGACTGGAATGTTAATCCTTTTTTACCTGATTATACAGAAAGTATAGGGAAGTTCTAATTATAAATTAGAGCTTCCTGCAACATTCCAAGTAAATGTGTGGGTATAAGAGCTGAATAACTGAACTTGCACCAAATGTCAAAATTTAAGTTTTATGTTATTAACTTCTTGAAATCTTAAGTGACTCTCAATTTTTAAAAAATCTGCACAGAAATGCAAATAGACATAATTTTAACCGGTTTTGGATTAAGATGTTGACTAAAGAATCTTAAAGTAGGACTTTCAAAACTGTAAATAAATATTCAAATATTTGTATTCATAACAACATACTAACACAGGCAGAATAACACAGAGACTATGTCAAAATCCTGGTTGGATGCAGTCTGGAACCATGTACTACAGTAAAATATCCTATAAATTTTACATGTGTTTGGGGAGCAAATATTTGGCTAGCCCTATGCTCTGCAGTAGAAAATGGCTATTAATTTTCATATCACATTGTTTTTCTAGATGCTGCAATTAACCTGTGCTATTTTTGAAAGTTTTTCTTCCAGTAAATGATGCAGTGGAGTATGATTGACTCAGACTGGCAGAGTGTATCTGTTTGCAATCTGTCAGCTGCAAATATAAATTTAAAGTGATGCATTTTTGTAAAATATGGCTTGGTGGGCACCTGGCAGCCAGTCAAGTTTAACTCACAACAGTCCGTGTCTTCACCATCGATCTTGCCTTAGTCTGCACCAAAAATTTCACCAAGCTAGGCTTTGCAATTCAATTTAGCCTGGAGGTCTTAGAAGCAAAGGAAGCTCAAGGTCAAACAGCTTCCAGAGAATTTTTCGTTTGGTTTGTTTTTCTTTTTCTTTTTAATGCAACCCGCTGGATCAGCTGAAAAATCATGAAATGATTCTGCTAATGTACGTCAAATGACTGTCTATAAGCATATAAGTATATAAGTTTCTATAAGAAACTTGACTATCTGTTCAACTAGGTTTTAAATGTTTTTAGTACAAAAAATTGAACATTTTTCTTGATATCTCACTTTCCTTTCTTTTTCTTCTTATATTAAAGTTCAATATCATTATACAGGTATTTCCAATAGTTCTTCCCAAACTCACACTCAAGACTAAAAGTAGGGAAAGTCAAATTCATAATATTTTACTTGAATAAAACTTTGATCAAATTACCCAAAATATAAATCTTCCATATTGATTTGACTTATTTTGATATTCACATATCTTTGTGCAAACAAATTGAATGTACAATTATTCTAATGCCAATGTACTGATTTCTCTCTTTTTAACTTAGCACTTCCACTGATTTTCTAAAAAATATTCTTTAATTTTCAACTGTTCTTGACCCTTTTTTAAGAGTACCTTCCTTTACCATGCTCATGAAGAAATAATATACTGTCACATTTGATTCATTGTTTTTTTAAAGTCAGAGAAATCACTTCACTTGTTCATATCCACATCTGTAGCCATCATCTGATAGCAAAAAAAGAAAGAAAAGTTGTAGCTGAAGGAGTAGGGAAAAAAGTAAATTCAAATAAAATCTAGACATGGACTAGACAAATAGCACAATAAAATGTAATAAATGAGGAGCTCTAAATAGTTACACAATTGAAAATATAGAGATTTCAGCTGGGCACCTTCTCTAACATAATATCAGAACTGAGATTAAAATTCTTCTAGGTGAATGTTCAAATAACAGCTATCACCAAAGCAGTTATATCAGATATAGTCTAATCCAGTTCTCAGAAATTTACAGAAGTGAAAAGTAATTTGAAATCAATGCAAAGATGTCTTTTTAACAGATAATCTCACAAAAATAATTTCTTCCTCTAATAATCTCATGTAGTACTAATAGTCTTCTAAAAATATTAAAACAGATACATCCACTGTTTTGCAGGCTTCATTTTAAATACTTATCCTAAAACTAAAAAATAAGTCCAAATATTTGTTTTACTATTTTGCAAATATGACCTAGTCTACTACAATTTTAACTCAAGTGTGATAAAATTGTCAAAACCTGGAGTTACCTGTACTGACTATAGACATGTAATCTCCATTAAAGCCATTGTGGGTGTGGAGTGCATTCACCTGAAACAGAACATTTATCTGCACATCTTTAGGATGTCAGGTTAATGCTTATGGTATAACTTACCTTCTTCATTATAATTTTCCTGCTGGTGGACAATCATTGCTTTTAATGGTGCCCATCTTTTTAAGAGTGGACAGCATAAGGGAATATTTATTATGTTGGGAGAGGCAACAATGCTTACATTGTAGAGTCCAGAGAGAAAATCAAGAGGAAACGTGTCTGAATGACAAGATTGAGAAGCAGAAAACAGTGAATAAATGAACTTTTAAATTTTTGCCTTTTATTCTCAGATTGCTTAATCTACTATGACACACTATAAAACACATAAAACCTATCTACCATAACCATAATCACATAATCACAATCAAATAACATCCCAAGTAGAAAAAAGAACTACTTTTCTCAGTGACCTTCATTCCCCTGATCTATTCTACAGACAGAATGCTCTGCTCTGATATGGTCTGGTTCTCAAATTGAGGACTTAGTGTAACTGACCTAGAGGGTTATCTGTATACCCATTGAAACCAACGATCTTTAAGCATAAGTTCCTCCATAATTTTGTAATTTCCTTCTACCTAAAACTTCTGTTATAATTCTGGATATTCAATGGAACAAAGGTCTTCTATTGTTATAATTAACATAATATCTCTTTCAATAGATTCTAGACAGAACTATCCAAATATTACTGTAGTATAGATAAAAATAACAGAAAGTACAGTGATAAAAACCCAACAAAACATGAGCACTTTGCACTTCTATGTAGTTAGTCTTTTAACCCTTGGTCATTACATATCTTAAATTAACTTACAATTTAATAAATTTGTTTAATATTAAGAATCTGATTTTGCAGGGTTTTATGCCCAACTCAGTAATATGTTATTGACAAATAAGACCCTAAGACTCAAATCAAATTCAGAAATTCACAAGTTTTGTACAATGCATAAGATCCAGGAATTTACAGCTCTAGTCCACTTTTAATTAAAACACTGATATCAGCCAGTGAAGGTATTTGATCCATTACTTCCTCTGTAATTTTAAATTATTTAATTAGCACTTGAGAGCTGTAGTTCTAATTTTGTGCATGGTCTCTTTTAGAATGTCTTACCAATGTGAAGAATCAATACCAATGGCTTACTCTTGGAGCCAGTTATGGCAACTACTTTCTAGCTGTCGTTACTTCCTAAAGAGCAGGAAAGAGCCACTCAACATCCATATTTGATATAAGCAAGAACAAGGAGGCTACAAAGGGAGAAAAACAATCGCACCTTATCTGTGATGTTTATATCAAATTACATGAGGAAGATACAAATGAATATAATATTATGCACCTGGAAATAAAATTAAACACTAAATTAATATTTCATTCTATTAAGGCTCCTTAAATTTGAGTATTTTCAAAATTTAAGCGAGAAAACTTCAAATTATTTAAGATTTGCAGAAATTAGTTCTGACCCTTTTGAAGGAAATATTAAAAGTATTTTAGTTCAATTGAAAGATCTGCATACTGAATGTCAAATACTAAGCAAAGGGTATCTGTAAGATGTTGTTCAGGAAAGTCTTGAAATACGTATTCCGAAAATAACTTAAGCAATGTTTCAGTGGTTCGCAAACTTTTTGAGGCATGCATTAAACAATTGATAATGGCTGAATTCATCTCCAGAGTGGCATCAATGAAAGGATGGCATTTCTTTAAACTTTACTGAAAAATACAGTTTAGGTTAAGCATATTGAGCAGAAAATATGCTGCTACACAGAAAACACCAATCAGCAATTCTGCATCTGAATTTTGTGCAAAAATGAAATATTAATCTATTCCTGACTCTATATATTCATGTTCTCAAGTTCCATTAAGGAAAATAATGACATTTTTCCCCCAGAAATTGCTTCCACAATAATATTACATTACAGAATTTATTGTCTCAAAACATAGTGGTACATACTAACATATTTTATCTTTTACTCATATTCTGAATGTCAATAATAAAATATTTTGGTTTTATTATTCATTATTTTTTTTCAATTTATTTCAAGTGTGATTCTGTTGCACTGTTGACGCTCACATTTTGAAAAAAGAAAACAAAACTACTAAAAATGGAGCAACATAAGAATTGAAAATGCTTTATCTAAACTTTAGCCATGTTTTCTTTACAAGTGGAGCACATTTTCTCTGTTCAAACTCATATTTCAGCAATAGTATCTCCAGGTACCCACCTTCCTTTCCAATTTCTGCTGATTTTTTTACCCTGGGAAAAAACTGCTTATGACACTGGTATTTGTGGATCAATATAAAATGCTGTGAAGCTGATGACTTCAGTTATTTTTTTTTACAGTGTGGCTCCCATTGAGTGAGTAATGAGAATGGCAGAGAAGGAAGATGAAAATAACTGAGACTGGATTTTTCAGAGTAGTTTTGCTGTAGGCCAGAAATATAAATGGGAGACTTTCAGAAGAGTAACTTCCATATACTTTGGGAAAACAAATGACCAGAAAGCAGCTCTTCTCCCACACTTTGTTTACCTGTCTTCCAGATTCCTTCTTTCTGGTTATCCTCTTGAAGATGTATTATTATGTTCCAATTCTTCTCTGTCATGCATTTCTGTTTCTTCAAATTTAATAGTTTTCATGCTGTAAATCTGTTTCTTCAAAATGCATTTTTCTTTGCACCTCCTCCAGGGTTCTCTGTTTAGTCATGTTTTTTCTCTTCTACCCTCTCATTTTCACTGTTGCCCTGGTGCTTTTTTTGTCTTTCTCCACTCGCTCCCTTCTCTGGTTTTACACGCACAGTGCTTCCCTTTTGATGCTGTTATCTCAGTTTCACCATTTGGTCTCTGCCCACCTATGATAAAGACTCAAAATACAGAGCAAGATTCTTGCTTAGTATTCAGAAAACATGAAAGAAATATCTTCCAGCTGGCAAAACTCAAAATGAGCAGCTGAAAAGTTCTCTGCTGTCTCCCATCTCCTCTTTTGAACACACCAAACAAGGGCTTTATAGCCATAACTAAATTAGAATTTTAAAAAATAATTTGAAATATATTAATTGCATTCTTTACCTTAAACCTTCTTGCAATGTTACCGATAGTTTCTCCAATATTTTCAAATTGCATGGATAATGCAGTTTACTGCAATACACTGTAAAGTGAATCAAACCAAAAGTTTGTTCCTGCACCGATTGCCTCCAATGCTGGCCAGCAAAGAATGACATCCCTCTTTGCTTTCTGCTCTTCATGATTTTGGTCTATGGGCTCTAGTCAAGTGACTTATATTTCTCAACTGTTGTCCCTTACCTCTGCCTTCTTCCACCAAAGGAGAAAGAAAAACAGAAATCTCACCTAACTGCTATCACTGCACCTTGATTACCTCTCCATGACTTTCACTGCTGCAGATGTCACTGTCAGTGCCAGGCACATGGAAACAGAACCGTCACACACAGTTGAGGAGGAGGCATGATACAGCCTATGATGGCCAGCCAAAGTCAATGTACTACATAAACACATGAATATTAAATAATTTAATAATGTGTACCCATGATCTTGTCACAAGAATTCTTACTTCCATCTTAATATTTAATGTGAGAGAAATATTGTCATGGTTTTAATACAGTCTTTATTCCGTAAGACATTTCACAGTTTGTGGACTGAATAGCTTCTTCTGTCAAATAACTACAGAATATGAAGAAAAACTTGAACACCACCAAGTTTATAAGCAGAACCACTCCCAAAGGAGGAATTTGTAGTTTTGTTTTCATGTGAGCAAGTATAATTATAATAAAACAGAAGGTGAAGCAAACAAAGGGACTGAAAGTTTTGTAATGAGACAGCTAATAAATCTGTTTTCCTCCCCCCTCCTTGTGCTGTAAATCTGTTGAGTAAAGTACATGATTTTCTCTTAGGCACTCACTGAAGAACAAAGTAAACAAGGTAGTTGAAAGAGGCTTTGGAAATATTGTAGGAGAATAACTTGCTGAAAAATTTGGTTGTGTTTTGTCATGTAAGAGAGAACTGCGGGTTTTCATATGCTGATAAATCTAAAATTAAATACAATATTAAGAATGTGGCTTTTTTTTTGATAGCAACATTATTTGTTAAAGGAAAATCACTTTGTTGAGCAGTTATTTATAAATTATACAAAAAAAGGCAAACTGAAATGTATTCTAAGAGTAGTACTTGTGAAATTAAATGTCAAATGTAAATCTGACCCTTTTACCAAGCTTCTTCTTTTTCCTTTTGAAGGTTCCATTTTAGAAGTTCAGATCAATCTAATATCCATCCTTTAAGAGAGCAATTATGACCCTCAGCCAGTGTATATTATTTTTCATCTTGCATCAGTAATTAATCCTACCAACATTCAGTGAGAGAGTTTTAAATTTTTTTACCGACATTTTATCAGTGAACATAACAATTACATATACAGACAAAGTTTTATTTAATTTCTGAGGAATCTTGTATTCTTTATTGCTTTATCATGTAGCTTGCAGTACCATTCCTATGACCAAGACAGGAATGCAGCAAATGGCTACTCTATTTTTCATCCAAATGTAAATTTTATACTGCCTGCAACATCATGAAGAAAGGCTCAAAAAAAGAATGTATTGTGCAATGTTTGTATTATGCACATTGCAAATTTCCCCTAAAAGACTAAATATTTTAAAACTTTGCAATAAGTAGAAATATTCTTTCTTTCTTATATTTGTTAGAATTCTCAAATTTTGCAAATCCGGGCTATAATACTCTGAGCAGCTGAAAAACGTCATTCAATTCCAGTGATGGTAAAGATATGCAAATTTTACTTTAGTTCTATAATGTTGTTGAGTTATATTACCTGTTCTTTTGTGGGGAAAAGCTACTAAGTCCAGTAAAGGGATTTGCAGAATGCTTTTCATTCATATTAATTACATCCTATTGGCAGTTGATGGTTGATGAAGTGATTCTTAGAGGTACATCTACTATAAGGTTTGCAAAAGAAAACTCTCCTCTTTGAAAGCAAATATTTTTACCAAATTTCTGATTTTTCTGGTTTGAATTTGACATGAACTTGCAGTGAGAATCTGTAATTTGATTTGGTGTCACTAGTAATTAACTGAGTTTATTGGAAGTAATTTTTGCTGGCAAATATGGAGTCGTTAAAAAGAAGAATGCATCAATTATAAACAGCAAATTATGTTGTGGTTGGTGCACTTTTGGAAATACCATGGGACATGATGTTTAAGTGTGCTAGTTTAGAAGAAAATAGCAAATTTCTAAGCTAAGAAGGGCTAGAGCAGAAATTTGAAGGTTGTATGACATATGCCCACTGCTGCTAAAAATAGCTAAAGATAATAGTTTCAAAATAAGATGTGATTATAAGGTGGTTGTATTTGCATCCTTTGGAGAGGAAAAACAGCCACATAAACAAATAAAACAACACTGCAAACCAACAATATATGCTACACCAAAACACAACACAAACCTCAGATGTTTATTGTATCAAATTGAATCCCTAAAACTCTTGGAAATTCTTAACCTTACTTTCACGTGACTGTCTTCAATCATAAAACTGTATTAATCATCATAATTTGTCTCATAAATATTTCACCTTGTTGTCAGAATTTAGTTTAATTTAGTTAAAATATTCAAGCACTCTGATGATAATATAAAGGAGCACCATAAAGAAATTCAGAAGAAATATATAATGGTGAACATGCTTATTTAAAACAATACCAAGAATAATTTTCCATTCAGATGTTTCTTCTGAAAGATTTAACAATTGTTTGGTTTATATTAAAATTCACTTTCAGGCCCAGAGAAGTATCTCAAACATACGTTTTGGTCATTACTGCAATGTATTTTATGAAGCCTATGAATTTTATCTACTCCTATTTTTGTTCACACAAGGTCAGCCCATGTCTCTGATCCTCCTATCACTTTTGCTAGAAGGACTACCCAGAGATTTTTAAGCTATCATTTGGAAAAAGAAAAAGTAGACAGCCCTAAATCTTATGAAATTATTAAAGAAACAAAAAGGTTAAAAAATTCCACACAACTATTTATATAATTGAATAAGGACACAGAAGACAAGTTAAATAGGCATGTATTCTGAGGGGGGAAACAAGGAGGGAGAAAAATGTGCTAAAATCTCAACCTATCTTCAGAGCTGCTCCCATTCTCCTTCCAACTTGTCTTCAAGTTTTTCTTCCCCTTAGATGATTCATTTACTTAGGATGCAAATAGATGGTATCAAGTTATAAAGATGATCTATCTCACGGTGAATATAAAGTGCCTAAAATCTTATCGATAAGAATGCTGTTTGAATTGAACTGCCACACAGTAATTTAAAGGAATGAGCAAATAAATAAAAAACTTGTAGTGCTGTAAACAGTTAGCAATTACAGAACCTGAAAAATCAATTGTTTTACTGGTTGTTGAAATATATTTGTAAGTCTCACAAAATTCATTTAGATCTACTCAGATTTTTGAATCTGACAAGCATTAAGATAATGACTGTCCCTGCATTTTTCAGAGGGAACTGAAGTTTGCAAATTTTTGTCACATTTTTCCTATCCTAAATGATTAAATTCTCTCTTTTATTCAGGAAAGGTGCTGTAGACTCTCAAGATTTATTTATTTATTTAAGTTAATATGGAAAATACATTTTGTTCCATTATACCCTCAATGGGGATTTGTTCTGACTACTCTGTTTTAATTCTTAATCAACTAACCTGAAAAACTTGGAGAAAATCCATTCTGGGTTAATTAGTTCTGGATGCATTTACTCAAAATGTATAACAGCACATACTGAAAATCAATTATCTAACAGTCAATCCCCATTGTTATCACATTAAAGAGTGTATAACAGTGAGGATTTCACAAAAAAAAATAAAATCATTTCCACATTTGAAAAAGGCATCCCATCCTGAAATTTAAGTAACCCTATAAGTATTTCTACTTCTTTTAGTGTCTTGGTGACAAGAATACACAATTAACTTCTGTGTTGGTTAATATTTCTGTCTTTCTGCATCTAGTTCTTTTTTCCACTCAATTTGACATGTCAGATATGAATTTTGGGCTGCCCTTGAACATTATCTCAATTAGGGAATTGAAATAACTTAAACTAAACTCAGAAATGTGAATGTTTTAGACAAAAGTATTCATGACAGGTATACAGCAACACTGGAACACAGAGATGTGTTACTAAGACTCTGCTTTAATTAGAACCTATTGGAGATAGACCAGAGGAGGGTTAAAAAGATAATCAGAGGACTGGCTCCTCTCCTGTGAAGACAGGCTGAGTTGGGGTTGTACAGCTTGGAGAAGGTTCTGGTGAGACATTACAGCACCTTCCAGGGCTTACAAGACAGCTGGAAAAAGGAGTTTTTATAAGAGCATGGAGTGATAGGACAAGGGGGAATGTCTTAAAACTGAAACAGAGCAGGTCTAGGTTATATATTAGGAAGGAATTCTTTACTGTGAGAGTGGTGAGGCACTGGAACAGGTTGCCCAGAGAAGTTGTGTATATACCATCTCTGGAAATGTTCAAGGCCAGGCTGGATGGGGCTTTGAGCAGCCTAGTCTAGTGGAAAATGTCCTTGACCATGGCAAGCAGGTTGCAACAATACGATTTTTAGGTCCCTTACAGCTCTAATTACTTGATAGAGACTTTATTAAAATGTATATTTTTGCCAATCTCATAAGCAGAGTCAGTATTCAATGGATACTCTCCTACATCTACCTTCTTCCTTCTCTGGAAAATCAATTAAGTATAAAATATACCTGACTAGAATAGTTAAGCTTTTAAAACAATTACATTTCCACAAGCAGAAATTGTGGTAAGACATGTCACAGAAAAAAAATGAATGGCAATTGATTATTAATTTTTCCATAAGAATATTTTAATAAGATCAGTTAGAATCTTCCAACCAAATCACCCCTCAACAATTTTTTTCAAGCATGTTTAATATTGCAGAAATTAAAATATTTCTATGAATTACAGTTCAACAATTAGTCATATTTATTCACAGGCCACTGATCTGGACTATATCAAATTTGATTAATTTCTCTATTATAGGTTATTGCGCAGTTCTGTGAATATGCATTCTGGTATATGTGTGGCTGGGAGTAAGAAGGTAGAGAAAAACAGGAAAGGATGCAGAGATGAGACAGCCTCTAACAGTGATGCACTTCTCTCTTGACCCAGAAGTGGTTGTCTGAGGCATGAGATTGAGCAGTAAGGACCTATGTTGTTATCCATTACAGGCCATGCATGCAATCCAACGTGTTGTATAAAACTGTGTTTAAAAGGCAACCTGAAGACTTGGATAGATTAGTCTTTTATTAAAGATATAGTCCGTGAGCTTTTAATTTTAATGATTTTTCTTTGAGAATCCTTCCATTTTATGGATACTCATCTGGTACTCTTTGGAGTACTAACTGTGCTTATATTCTATTTATCCATCATAGTGTAGCAGGTTTAGTTTGATTTCCCAGCCAATGCACCAAATAATGTCATGGTTTAGGTTTGCTAATTTGGAATTTCTCAATCAAGAGCAAAGCAAGCTTAAGCTTAAAAGTAATAAAACTTTATTAACTAACACTAAAAGAGGAAGGAAAAAAACCACAAGAATCAGAATGAAACCTTAAGAACACTTCTCCTCCCTCCCCACTCCTTTCTTTCTGACTGACAATGTACAGAAAAAAACACTTAGAAATCTCAGTCAGTTTTCCACCACTAAAATAGTGTTCAGTTCACTTAGGGAGGGAAGACCCTCTCGTTTGTATGGAAAATTGTCCCGCAAGAAAACAGTTTTCTTGTGGTGTCAATCTTCATTAATAGCTGCCACCTGGAAAATAAAATCTGCATTCATGAAGCTCCTCCCAATGTTCACAGTCTCTTTTACAGCTGTGCTTCTGGGCCACATCGATGTATGAGGTTTATTTTAAAAAACAGACTGTTCAAAGCAAAGGTTCTCTTTATCTATCTTTGAGATCATCTTCATTCCATGGAACAGAGATTCTCTTCTTCTTCTTCTCTCAGGGGCAAAGAGTCTTTATAATTTCATTTTTCTATTCAAACTTTTCATGGAATTACAGATACTTCCACACTGGCTCACTCAAACACTGCATTCCTTTGTTCAGGTTTACAATTTGAACTTCTTATCAACCCATACTTCTCTGTGGTTTAAAGGAAATACTTCAATGTATTATGGTAAATCACCATAGCTTACAAGAAATTTTTCAGTTTGAAAGCAACTTCCCATACTGCTTCCATCCGGAACTTTATTCTTTCTTGACTGATCTTGATGTCTTCATGTGGTTCTTTTGATGTGTCTGTCCTCTCTTTGTCTCTCATCCAGGGGACAATGAGGCTTGGAGGTCTCTTTTGCTCTGAAAGGGTTAACAGAGGGCAGCAGCCTGGCCAGAGCAGCCAGGTGAGGAATTGCAGCTGTGCTGGAGCTGTACCAGGATCTCCAGAGGCCGGCTGCGGTTTCAGTTCCAGCTGTGGGTCACTCTCTGCACAGGTTACAGGGCTGAAGAAGGCAGCTCAGATCTTCCCAGCTCCCCCCTCCCTGCCTGGGAGCTGAGCTGGCCCAGGCCCTCCCCACCGAGCCATGGCCGTGGCTGCTCCCCGGGCTCAGCAGGGCTCTGTCGGCAGCTGCTGGGGCTCTCCCCATCTCCTCCTGGCTCTGTCTGGCCAGGAGTGCCGGGACAGGGCAAGGAGGGGAAGGAACTCTGCCCGGCCCGGCCATGAGAAGTTGGGCCGGGCCTTTTACCTCTCCTCCACCAGAAACCAAAAGAGATTTCCAGAATCTCACCCAAAAATCTGTATTCACGAAGGTGTATCAGCCCTTTTTCACTGGTTTACTCACATGTCAATACCACAAAACTGCCCAATCAAGTTAAACTAGGACAATGGGAAATGTTTCCTTATGTATCTGAGCACAGATGTACAGGCNAGAGAGCTCTCCTTTGCTTTTTGTTAGTTTTTGGCTAGCCGAGGCAGAGAAGTTCTCTGGACTGTGTTTTTTTCCTTTTCCTTGGAACTGTTTAACCTGCTCTGGACTCAAAACCCAAAAGGGCACCAGGAGCTCCCACCTGTGGCCCCCAGGCCTGCCCTGGGCCCGGCCTTTCCCAGCCCCAGAGGGACTGAGGGCAACTGAGCCGAGCTGCAGCCACGGGAGAGAGAGACTCTGGGAATTTGTCATCTCTGCGGGGCAGCCAGAGGGTTTGTTGGTCAGTGGTGGTCATTTGTTGTGCTGGGGAGTGCTTTGCCTGTTAAATAAACAATTTTTTTCCACTTTCCTCCAAGGAATTTTTTTTTTCCTGTCCCGAACCAGCTGGGGGGAGGGGTGGTTCGGATTTGCTTTCTAGAGGGACTCCATCTGGAGGTTTTTTTCCAAATTTGCCCTAAACCAGGACACATACCTAAAAGAAGAATTCTTTCCAATATACTTTTTAAAGTAATTGAGATCTCTGAGTTTTACTGGGCCTGTGTTTACAAAGTTTCAGCTATTTTCATTATATATTGTATGTTCTCTGTGTTCTAAACATTAATAGAAGCAGAAATCAGTAAATTTCTGTGATAATAATTCAGCCTTGAGGTCACCATGGAAAAAGACTGATATTTTTAGAAAGTAAATTTTGAGATACCACAGTCATTTAGCACTTTCACAATTCAGGTCTACCTAGCTTTGTCTAAAGTAAACTGTCTCCAGTGTATTTCAGCAAAATCTCTAAAAAAATTCAAAGAAATACAGTGGATTTGCCTAATTTTCCACTAATGTAGTTTTGATTTTCTTTTAGTCGATTGGCTTCAGTTGAGTCACATCCTACTCACATTGCCATGTCCTAAGCCAGAATTCAGTCTTCTATCTCTTCAAAAGAAAAATTGAAAATGTATGTTCATAAGATATTTTCCTGCCAAAGTGATTGATAGACCATAACACCAAATATTTTAGTAAGGATTGCTTTGTTTGTTCTTTTCCCACAGCTTAGTTTTTTACAGCAAATGGCTGTGTACAAAAAGAGTAACACAAATGATGTCTTTGAGCTCAAGAGAAATCAGGCCAACATCCTGAGACATCGGGAAACAACACACTTAACACCAAATGAAAGAAAGTCAGGAAAATAAGGCTGTTAAACATTAAATGTTCCCTTAAAGAAAATATAAAAACACTAGTAGAGGAGTACACCTTTCTGAGTGTTTCTCAGAGGTACCAGATACCTTGTTTTGTTCTTGTTTTTGAAGAAAAGCCTTGCCTTTGCTTTTGCAGCTTTCCAAGGTGAAAAAAATATAGCTTTGATAGTTTGAAAAATCATTTGCAGAATCTACCAACACTGCGAAGTGTAACTCAGTTTAACAGCAAATATTTTCTCCCTACTTTCAGAAAAAAAAACATCATCACATAGGAAGAATGCTCGCGGAATGTATCAAATAATTTTTAACTGTAGGAATGCAAACCAGCACAACAGCTTAAGCTAGCCACTCCGAGGATTTGAAAGTTGCTAAAAGGCATCTGTATTCAAAGTGATACACTATCACGATGATTAGCATAAAGAACAAATAAACACATCTGCTCTAGTGGAAATAATTTTCAGTTCCACTGTTGAATTCCTTTTGTCCATGATCTGTGTATTTTAGGAGGTTTTGTCTTGGTTGTTGACAAACATCTATAGTTTGAGAAGCTACTATGTCCATTAACTGAAAAAAAAGGGAAGAAATATCCATAGGATCTCTGCTTATTCATGGGGTGCACAGCATACACACCTGAAACTATGCATTAAACCTGAACTAGTGAGCTTTGGGAGACTATATGGCTACATTACATACTCTATTGACACAGATTAGACTGTATATGATTCCGCACTAATGTATCAGGGAGTTAAAATGCTATCAGAAACAGAATTAGATCTCCATGAAGCTGGGCTGTGGCAGCTGACTCAGCATGGTCCAACCTCCCTTCTCAAGCAGGGTCATCCCAGAGCATGTGGCACAGGATTGTGTCCAGATGTTTCTTGAATATCACCAGGGATGGAGACCCCACAGCCTCTCTGGGCAATCCGTTCCAGTGCTCAGTCACCTGCACAGTAAAAAAGTTCTTCCTCATGTTCAGGTGGAGTTTCTTGTGCATCAGTTGAATATGAGGATGAGCATATCAGATGTATGTGAAAATAAATTCACATAAATAGGCATGTCATGCAAAAACCTAAATGTTTTGACCTCATTCATTCTATATCAACTATAGGCTATATGTTGGCATATGGCAATTCATATGTGCCATAAAAGTTAAAGAGTTAAAGGGAAATGGACTTATTTAGTTTAAACTATTAAAATTAATATTAAATATAATTAATATTAAATACATTTAGTATTAATATTAAATAGTTTAAACTATTTAAATAAAAATTATAAGTGCTTTTTTCCCCCAAGATTCTTCTTTCCTGGAAGGAAGACCCAGGAAAAGTTTTTGGAAACCAGAGAAGACATTTTTCACCTTCATACAAAATTTGTCATTCCATAAGAATGAGAAGGAAAAGAAGACAATTTCCTTTTTCTCTTTTACTGGTTGGAAGATTGCTACACTCTGAGAGGATGTAGAGATGAATGCACTGTTAAACTAGTACGAATAAAATTTCTCAAGTATCCTGCCAAAAGGACACTTATGAATGTCTGTAGTTACAGTAGTAGCACTGCAGTCAGATTAATCCTTCCTGTTTTGGGTTCCAGTAAACTGGAATTTGACACAAGTTCAGGTCCATAAGGGAGCCATCTGTAGTAGGTAAACGTGAGTATGTGAGAATTGAAAGCCAGCACTGATCTTTTCCTTGGGAATGAAATGGTCAATTTCTAGCCATAATTTTTAGCAGAAATCTGGACTATATTTCTAGCAGAAACTTAAACATTTGGTATGTCCATCATTCTTCCAGTTTTAGTTTTATTCTAATTCTACCAGATGTTAAACCACGGACAAATATCATATCAATCTCTTATATCAGGCTGTGAATTTTTTGGGGTTAAGGGAAGGCTTTTCCATTCTGCACTTTTACAGGTAATGAGATCTTTATTCAAGATTGGATGTACTTGAGCCTAAGATAAACCCATGACACCGTGTCACACAGGTAGCTAATATAATTTAGTCTAATATGGTGCAGTAGGATAAAGATTACCGAATTTTTGAGGAAAGTGTCCTTTTAAAAATGCTTGTTTGAGTACAATCCAGGATAGTCTGCAACAAACACAAAATACAGAAGTATTATCAAATACTGATATTTCTCTTTAGATTTATTATTAGAGAGGTGTAGGAATCTTATTAACTCTCCAACACTTCCAGGGTATTACCTCCATATATGGATCTAAATGGATTATAAGTAAAATGGATCATAAAAATTCTAAGATAACATTTATGAAACTTTAGTAATTTTTACTAAAGGGTGTTGAGAAAAAAAGTTCTTTAAATACTACAGTAAGCCAAGAACACATAACTTCAGGTAGGAAATGGTAATCAAAACCTTTACATTTTATCACTATAACTGAAAATCATCTTGCCTGATTTCCTATTCTTTTAAGGAAGTTGCTTTACAGATTTGGAAACAACAACAAAAAAGAAGATTCCCACTGAAATTGAAAAAAAGTTCTATTATTGTGTGGGTTGTTTGCTTTTGGGTTTTTTGTGGGTTTCTGTTTGTTTATTTGGTTTTTTTTTTGTTTTTTTTTTACTGGCAGTCTCTCTAACAGACTGATGCTGCTCTGAAAAAGCATCTGAAGGTCATGTGCTTTAGCTGTGCTGCAGACTGATCTATTCAGCAAAAAAGCTAAAACAGCTGTTTAAAACCTGCATAATATATGTAGGTCAAGGCTACACAGGATATGAAAGGAGTGTTTTAACCAAAGAGATTGTTATTAATGAGATCATTACGTAGATCATTTCCTCAGCAGAACTTTGCTCTTGATTCTTGAAATTCTCCACTACATATGCATGCAGGCTTTTTACACAGGTGTCTTCTGAAGATGAAAAAATAGTTTTGATGCATGATGGCTTAAATTTTTAACAGGTTTATGTCTGATTCTCTTTGGTCATGTGTGTAAATCTATTTACATATCTTTATTCTTTCATACTTAAACATAATGTGGCATTATTTCTTTCCAGTTTTGGGGTTTGATTTTGATCAAAATGAAATAATTTTTCTACTGTTTTTATTTCAGTTAGGCACAGTGTAAACTCTCTACCATACATCCCATAAGCTTGACTACATAACAGGAACAACTGGGTAACTGATCTACTACCCAATAATTTTACCAAAGTTAATGTAGAAAGGGATTCTTTTTCTTTTACATTAAAAAAAACATTCTTCCTGCACCATTCTATCCTGGAGCTAAAAGCCTGAAAGGGACGAAATTTCCTTCTGAAGGTCTTCAGTAGACTCTCTATGTCGAGTATATGACAAGATAATCATTTGCAGCAGGAGTAAAGATTCAATAAGTGAAAGAGGCTAGATCCCAGCTCCCTGTGGCTGCCTGAAATGCCTCTTCAGCCAGCAGGTGATCTTGCAGCAGCAAGTTTTTGCTCTGCTGGTCACACTCAACAGTTCCAATCAAGGAGGAGGATTATCCCCTGTATGAGTGTTGGCAAAGACTCTAATATCAGAATCGTCAGGCTGGTCACACACACATAAAAATAAATTGTGAAGACAAAAACCACTGGCCTGATTTCGCTTCAGCCAAGACAAAGTAAATGGCTGCCTAGGGTGAATAGCAAAAACAGCTCTTATGATGGTTGTCATGGAAGACAGTTGGCATGTCTTTTAAATGTATGCCTTTATGTGTATGTCCCTTGACATGAGAATGCTGCACTTTGTCCTTAGAAATAGCTAAGAACTGTGCATTGTACAAACTGCAGCAGAAAATGGAGGATTCCTGGCCATTGCTCCCAGTCTCCATTTACTTCTTTAACCACGGTTAAATATACAGTTGCTATTTGTCTTTATTTTAGATGCTCACTTAAGGCCCATTCTTAGGTAATTTCCTAATAAATTAGAAGGAAAGAGGGACAGGGTCTTCAAAGGGAAAGTCTACCTGCTTATAATTAGAGTAGCTTAATATTTTAATCACTGTTCAAAAACATCTGATGTCTATAGAAAAACTGTGAGTTAGATGCTTTGATGACTAATACTGGCAGGATGAATCCAGGACTAACTGGGTTCATTTATGCTAACATAAAGTTATTGATCTACTACAGCAATACCTTGGCTTTCTAGAAATCATGTGACACATCAAATGTATGGTCGACAGACAAAAATATAAATAAATTTTTGAGTTTTACAGTGATAATCTTATCAGTTTTTTAAGCCTACAAAATACCATTCTAATTTTTCTTTTTCTATTTAGTTATACAGAGAAACAACTGTCTGGAAGAACTCTGTGCCTCACCACCCAATGCCAAGCTACAGTTAGTTTTATGCTTTGCCTCGGATCCTCAAGGAACAGTATTACATACATTGAAGTCAGTAAGAGTTCGTATCTTCAGAAAGAGAATTTTAATTTATATAAATGGAAATCTGAAGAGACTTATGATATTATAGTGAGATATAGATGTAGTGCAAAAATCAAACGGACCAATGTATTGATTAGACCAAAATAAGAATTTTTAGTTTTTTCATTGGGTTCAATATGCATTACTCACCCTTCTTCATTACTTTCTTCAGGTATTTTCTTTCCATAATGACTGCCAGAAATCTTTTATTCATCTTCTGCTGTTGAGTTCTTTAAGAAGTGAAGATAAATCTAAACCATTTTTCTTTTCCACAAAATATACATTAGTTAGATGCCCCTTTACCAGAAGTCCTTTATTTCTGTTGACTATTCCCAGCTGAAATATTTGCTGTGTAACAAAAATGTAAACAATTTTATAGAATGCAAAAAATTGACTAATTGTTATGAAAAATTATATATCTGATATGTAAGGTCTGTGCTGTATCTATTACACTTTGACAGACTACTAACTCAAGAACTGGAAAAAAATGGGCTCCAGGTTGGGGACAGAGTAGCTAGAAAACTGCCCAGCAAGAAAGAATCTGCGGGTGCTGTTTGACAGTCAGCTGAACATGAGACAACATGTGCCCAGCTGGCCAAGAAGGTCAACAGAATCCTGGCTTCAGGAGGTATAGGTATCAAAAATGATATGTCCAAAACTGGGGAACAGATTGTCCCCCTGTACTCAGCACTGGTGAGGCCACATTTCAAGTCCTGTATTCAGCCCTGGGCCTCTCAATTCAAGAAAGATATTAAGGTCCTGGAACGTGTCCAAAGAAGTATACGAAGCTGTTAAGGATTTGAAACACAAATCCTATGAGGAGCAGCTTAGACAGCTGGGATTGTTTGTTCTGAGGAAGAGGAGGCATAGACTAGACCTTTTAGTTCTCTGCAACTGCCTGAAAAGCGGTAACAAGTGTAACAAGGTGGCGGTTGGCCTCTTCTCCCAGGCGACCAGTGACATGACAAGAGAAAATGGCCTCAGGCTGCACCAGGAGAAGTTCGTGAAGACTTTCTTCACTCAGAGGTTGGTTAAACATTGGAACAGGCTGTTCAGAGAGGTAGTAGAGCCACTGGAAAATCCCTGGAAGCCTTTGAGAAATGACTGGATGTGGCACTAAGTGCCGCATTTTAGTTGGCATGGTGATGTTCAGTGAAAGGTGTGACTCAAAGATCTGAGGGATCTGCTGCTGCTTTGATGATTTTATTCTGATTCTTTGATTTTATACTTTCCATAGTCTCCATTAAAAATGTTTATTATTGCCATATTTCCAGACTCATCCAAACTAAGCCCAAGCACTTCTGAATTGCCAACTTGAATTGTACCCAGTCCTTTCTAAGAACGCGAGTTCTTAATCTAACAGCATTCAGCAGTTGATTCAGAGGTCGGTTAGTCCCCAGATACCATTCCAACCATTCTTTTATTCTGTTTCAGGACAGATTTCAGAACCATTCTTTTATTCTGTTTCAGAACTGTTTAGCAATGAGAAACTTTATTTGAGATGCCCTAGAACACCTCAGAAATTAACATGAACTAGAAAACAAGGAGGTCATGGTGTCCTAGGTATTCTCCTCCCACCCCCACAAAAAAAACAACCCAAAAACCTAAATCTGTGTATTCCATATTACTCCCTCAATCCGCACAGTCTGCTTTACTGTCATCTTAAGACTCAGTAACCCAGGAAACAGGATTTGTGTGTTTTACCCCACATTCACAAAAATGAGGGGCTGCGAGGTCCTTTAGAAACAGGCAATGGACACACAGAACTCTCTTTCACTTCTCTCCGGGCTACTGAGAGGGTTGCTTGGGGAAGGTCTCTGAGTTGCAACTCAACAAGGCGAAGCACTGTAAGGAAAAAGCTCTCTTTTTTAATCCCTGAACTTTGGAGAACACGGACTCTCCATCTTATTGTCTTTGTCTTCTGATCCATGTGGTCTGCTACAGTGGCTGCCATCTTGGGAGGAGCGGCTTCTCTGCCATTTTGGGAGGAGGGGCTTCTCTGCCATTTTGGGAGGAGGGGCTTCCCTGCCATTTTGGGAGGAGGGGCTTCTCTGCCATCTTGTTTTCTTTGTACCAGGGGAGCATGTGAGTCAGCATCTTTGTATGTGGTGCCTATTGCTGTTATCTTGGTTGTTGCTGCTTTTCTCTTTACTAAACTTTTTTATTTTCACTTATGTCTTCTTGCATTTGTCTCTCCTTATTGGTGAAAATTGAGTGGTTAAAACTAAAAGGGAGATAACTCATTTTTGGAGTCTCTGCCACGCAGAATTGTCTTAAACTAAGACAAAATGTAAAGATGTACATATATGTGTCTAGCTATCTGTAGCTATAACTTCCTCTTTTGGCTGAGAGCACTTTTTAAATATTTAGCCATAAGTCCTTCTTGTTCTGCAAAGAACTATAAAGACCTTTTTCCAGGCAAAATTGTATCTTTTACTTCCCAAACCAATATAAGTGTCTAAAGGGACTAGTCAAATTTTTGTTGTCTCATTAGTTCCCAGATTTTCACATATCAGCAGCCTTGTTGCTTGAATTGAATTTTCAGTGAACAGATGTTAGACAGTTATCAGATTCTTGAACTCATATTTCTGAGACAGGTAAAAAAAAGGTGACTTATAAAATGAGGATCTGATTCTATCTAAAGGATTTTGCAGTTCAGCCTTCAAGTGTTGCCTCTAAATCAGACCTGGAACATCTGGGGATTTTTTCTTGTTCATAAATGTACAGAAGATGCATACACACGTACAGAGATACCACAGCGTTGACAGAAAAAAATAAAAATAATCAGAAAAATCTCTCTTGCTAACAGCATGTAGAGCATATATATATAACAGCATATACAGCAAATATATGTATAATAGCATCCATGTGTTTTTCACTGACCCACAGTTATCAAGACTGAAATTCTTGTCTCTTCTGTGTTTATTGTTACTCAACAATACACAAAAGATTTTCTGAAAATAAGGCAAAAAATTAACAAAAAATTAGGAACATCTCCACCTTGAGAAACACCAATAAAATTTACTCAATAGAAAGTTTACTCTGGAGAGTTTTATTAAAGTTCTTGTTTTGAAAATCTCTCATTTCTTCAGTAACAGCCAGATTTAGCACTCACATGATGATCTGATAACCTAGACTGATTGCCTCTTATGGATTTGAGCTTGAATGATAGGTTTCTGTATTTGTCCTGTTAACAGACAGAATCACTAAGAGAATTTAAAGCAGTTAGGGGAGAAAAATAAACCTTACTTTATTGCATGATGACTATAAGATCCAAAGCCCAGAATGACATAGGAGGAAAGAACAATTATAGATAAGTAGAAGAAATCAATATGTAGTTTTTGTTTGCTTTCCATGAGATAGCAATGTCCACTGAGGATGGATGCAACATGCAATTGCTAGTGTAGCCTATAGATGACTTTTTTTGATGTGGAAGAAGGTTATATTGACACCAGGTTGAACAGTAGAAAAGTTATTGTAGAACTGCTCAAATAAGACCCCTCTAAAAGTGGGCACTGAAAAACTCAAACAAATGAGTCCTAGGAGTTGTGTCAAAGTAACCCTTCCCCCACGGCTGATCAGAACTGGTAACAGATTATCAATGACAGAAGCCGTGAAGCTGCTGCACTGAAAAGATGGCAAATGCTACTGGGATAAAGAAAAACCTAAGCAGCAAAAACTGTAAATTAATGCCAAAGTCAACCATGGTATAGGACATGGTATTGCAATGACTTTTTATGAAGATTGTCCAGCTCAGCAGTATCCAAATGGTATGTACTATGAAATTCAAATAATAATTATTTGAAAAGCATTGAAAGCCATTGAGGCAAAGAAACTATTTTATATTTTGCACTGACTGCAAATAAATTGCACAAGATTTTGTAACTTTAACCACTGGTGTGCAAATTGGTTTTTAGGCCTAAAGGGATAATGAAACTAGTTATATATTTCATAAAGTTTCCAGTTTTGACTGTTGTAGTTTTGTTTGTTGAAGCAAAAATTATTCAAAACAATACATAAAAAAGTATAATGCTACTGCTTTTCTTTCATATGAACAAATACATTTTAAAATGCATAAACAGATTGTCATATATATTCTATAAATTAGTATGGTTACTAAAATGAAGCCTAGAATTTCTACATGAAACATTGCCCTAGATACTCTCTTAGAATTATCTTTCAGTGATCTTTACTGGAGAAAAGAATATAATGTAGGTGACACACACACACACACACAAAATAATACATGATTTTCTTTATGTGAGTAGGTCTTTTGAACCCCAAAGGATTAATATTCATATGTAATTATGTGCACATATTTGCAGCTACAAAATCCTGTCTTTAGACATGAGAGAAATGTCATCATTGTTAGCCTGGTACTAGAAAATGTTTCATATCCCTAATTAAACAAACCTCCCTAAGAGTTTTCAAAGGGTACAGTTCTAAAGAAGCAGGGGTAGGAGATATGGAAGATGGGGAGGAGTAGAATATATGGGAGACCTCAGTTCCCTTTGTGCAAAGCACAGTGATTGTGTGCACAGAAATGCCGATCTGCTCCGATAGTTTGTAACCATAGCAACTCTTGGAGAAGACTGAGGAGAAAACAGAGTAATAGGGGTCTCCCTTCTTCAGATCACTGCATGGGAAAATGAGCAAAAGGGAGAAAGAGACTGCAGAGCCTTTTCCTGTCCTGAGAAGTTTAAAATGTGAATTGCAAGAGTTATTCTTTTCCATCTTCTTCTGATGAGTACTTTAAAGTTATTTTGTTGGTTTGTTTGATTTTGATTTTGGCTTTGTACTTTTTACAGAAGCCATATTCCAAAATATTGTAATTACAATATTTGGATGGGGGACATAAGGTTAGAAGGTCAGAAAAACCTTCCTTAAAGCATTTAATTACAGAGAGAATTTATGCATAATGAATTTTTTTGTTCCTTTTAAAAATTTATAGGCCAATGAAATGTTAGTTGCAGGTGGTTTTTCAGCCAAGAGATGCAAAAGGTGTTAATATATGTTTTTTTGGTTTTTTTCCCCGGAAAAGCCTTCAGAGTTAAACCAAATAATGCACTTTGCTGTTTTCTATGTGTGTCTACAGAGTGTTGCTTTGAAAATTTTGGAGAATATTTTTATAGGGAATTGCTTTTAATTAGTTGATTTTGTGAGCATTTATTCTTCTAGTCAATTTTGTGGAAGGCCTTGTATCATTTTTTATTCAAGATCTTGCAACACAAAACTTCCAATGAAAGAGAGAAAAAAGTTTGTAACTTGTTTATCAGAATATTTTACAGTTTTTATAGAAATAGTGAATACTGACTCCCAATCAGCTCTATCCAGCCAGAGCACAAACACAGCAGATATCTGTCATCACAGAACACTGGGATAGCTGAGGTAACAAACTGCCTTTTGAGACTATTGGGTCCAGAACTGAGTAGAACATTAAGACTGACTCTCTTCACTTGTTGGCAATAGTGATGCTCCTCCTAATGCAGACCAGGATGTCACTGGCCTTTGCCACCAGGATGCACTGCTGGCTGATACAGCTTGCTTCCCACCAAGACTCCAAAGGTTCTTCTCTGAGGTATATCTTTCTAACCAGTTGGTTCCCAGTGGGTAGAGGTGCCTGGATTTACTGATCCTCAAATGCAGGACTTAACATTTCCCCTTGTTGAACTTCATGAGATCCTTCTTGGGTTGATTCTCCAGTCTGTTGAGGTCTCTCAGAGTGGCAACACGACCATCTGGTGTATCAGTCACTCTTCACAGTTTAATATCATCTATTAACTTGCTGAAGGTGCACTCTGTCCTAGAGTAGAGGTTCTTGATGAAAATGTTATACAGTATTGGCCCCAGGAGCAAAACTAGTAACTTGCCACCAACTGAATTCTGTACCATTGATAACCTTCTGGGTCTGGTCATTCATTCAGTTTTTGATTCACCTCACTGCACACTCACCTAATCTGTACCTTGTCAGCTTGTCTATGAAGATGTTATGGGACGACATTTCCAAAGCCTCATTAAAGTTAAGGTAAACACATCCACTGCTCTTCCCTCACCTACCACTAGCTACCTTGTTGCAGAAGGCCATAATATTTGTTAAGCATGATTTCCCTTCCATGCTAATTACTCCTCATTTACTCATTTCTTGTCCTTTATGTGTCTAGACTTTGGCGAATAATTGTTCCATCATCTATGCACGGATTGAGGTATGGTTAGTAGCCCGCAGTTGCCCAAATCCTTCTTTTTGTCCTTCTTGAAGATATGAGTGATATTTGCTCTCTCCCACTTATTGGAAACTTCTCGCAGCCCCAATGACCTTTTAAACATAATTGACAGTGACATTGCAGTGACATCAACAATCTCCCTCTATTCCACATATAACTCAAACTTCACATTATTAGTAGTAATATTGTTCTGGTTGTTACGTAGCTATTTTCAGTCTCTTATCTCTACTCCCTGCTCTCTTCAGAAGTATAATTTGATTATGTTATCGGATTAGAGATGGGAAGAAAAAATAGGCAGTGTATGGAAATGCAGCCATAGAAATCTGAAATATCCCCTCACACATTTTCAGACAAATACAGGATGAGTCTCAGAACTAGGAAACAAAGAAAAATATTTGAAAAATCTTTACATTTATTTTAAATAAAGCAAAATGTGGGCAAATGAAGTCCATGTATGTGTTTTCTCCATGGAGAGAGTAAGGTTGAATTTATGAAATAATCTATTTAATTAATAATTTTATAAATTATTTGTTCGGCTCTGGACAGTGCTTTGAATTGTAAAGTATGCAAGCCCTCAGAACTAAAAAATTAATAAATAAGATGGAAGTTACATGTAGCAATGTCTCAGTTTTCCCCTGTGCCTTTAGAATTCTTGTGGAGTCACAGCATTAAACTAAAAACCAGGGAATGACCTAAAGGAAAAAATACACTAGATTTTGAATTAAAGAAAAATAAGCATTTCTTCATTTTCTTTCAGTTTTGAATCAAAGTAGTATATTTCATGGCTAGTTCTCATAGAAAAAATCTTCCGTATTGCAAACTTTTGCAGCCAGGGTAATATATAAATCATGGATGGGATTAGGTGTATTTGTGATACACCAGATTCTGTTTCTTCGGCTTTATCAGCTGCTACTCAGGAGTTCTTTTTTCCACTTTCATCTATTTCCTTTTTGTTATGTAGTTTTTTCTAAACAAAATGCCCACATTCAATATGTAGCATTCCCTTACTTTCTCTTTCCCCACTCTCTCTCGCCGGACAGCTCAAATAAGCTTAACTTTATAAAGGAAATATGGATTATTTTTATCCACTGAGCCTAATACTAATGAAATACAGGTAATATTTTTTCCAGATACTAGAGAAAATATTTTTAAGTCTTTGATTTACATAACATGGATACTGAAAATACTAGCATTTTAATATATTTTTTAGTTGAGTGTTTTGTAACCCTTCATAAATATTAAAACTTATTTGAATTTTCACTGTACAAACATAGTTACAACCTGCCATGCAGAGCATAAAGAAGTATTTGAACTGTATAGTTCAGATCTACTATTTAAAATCTCACAAACTGTGTTCCATGTTTAACAAATGCACATATGCACATTAGAATCAGAACTAAGCCAAATCTGGACAATTGTAATCTACCATATCTCATATATTACAATTGCTCATTTTGGAGCTTGGTACAAAATTGAACTTAAAGGGGGGAAAAAAAAATCCTGTAATGAAATCTGAAATTCTTTGGGGAGGAGTTTGGCTTCACTTCTGCACAAACTGAAAAATCATAGCTATATACCAAAATCAATAAAAATTCATCAGTAGGGAAGCTTCATTGCTATTAGACTTTTTCTCACAAATTTTGCTTTGGGTTTTCAGCTGGCTCCTACTTCAGACAAAAGTGTGAAGTTTGGATTATATCTATGTAGAACAACAAATAAATTTTCTGCCATGTGTTCTGTTTGCTAGTCTGGCCTTTCACAGATATACTGCTATCAGGACCCAAACTAGCTCTGGATTCTGCCATATAAATTTATCCCTTAAGACTGATAGGAACAGAAAAAGCATTTTTAGAAAATGGAAATGACACTGCAGTGATTTTTTTAGATCTAAAGATGAGAGGAGAATGGTTATGATTGTGTCTGCTTAGAAAAGTGACAGCAAGAGACATAACAGGGACTTTGTTTAATTTTCTGTATAGTGCGTTTTCTCTGCATTTAAACCTGTATTGTATGTGGGTTTTTTAACCAGTACAAAATCATCACTGTGAATTCTCATTTGATATCTGAAATATCATTACTCTTTTGTGGGATAAAAGTTTCCTTCATTTTTCACTTAACACTATGATATATACCTGTGTTCCATTATAAAGCACTGTGTGTTTGGAAAGGTCCAATTAACTAGGCATAACACAATATTCTAATTTAAATCCCCCAAAGAAGGTTGAAAGGCCATAAACATTTCTTCTAAATGACCAACTCTTTTTCTTCATATGAATCTTTACATAGACAAGTTTTTATGAGATTCCGGGTTCCATAGTCAAGTGATTACACCAATCCACCTTCCTCAAGATATTTGCATTTTCTCCATGGCTGTTTGTTCTTGAACCTAAAGGATGAAAACAGAAATAAGAATGTGTCAGTAAGAATGCTCTGAATAGAACAAATAATGTATGTACTCCTATGTGCCAGCACTATACCCTACTTACTCCCATGCCAAGGAGTGCCCTTGAAATTTGCTGCCTGACACATCAGAAATATACCTTGTGCCAGCCTCCTGTATTGCTCAAAATGTGAAGATAACTCCTGGGAATAGGTTGCATTGGGTTTGCGTGGCGAGATTAAGGTAATGGGGCTGGGTTGGTACTGGACTGGCTCCTCTCAGAAGCTGCTGTAAGCTTCCCTCATGTCCAACAGAGCCAGTGGCAGCTGGGTCCAAGATGGACCTGGCAGTGGCCAAGGCTGAGCACAGATAGTAGTAACACCTCTCTCGTAACATATTTTAGAAGGAAAAAAAAAATGTGCTGTTGCTGAGAATTAATTATGGACAGAAAAGAGGAATGAGATTATGTGAAAGGAACAACTATGCCCCAAGGTCAGTGAGGAGGAAGGGAGGACATGTTCCTGACATGGGAGCAGAGGTTTGCCTGTAGCTCATGGTGATATAGAATCATAGAATCATAGAATCATAGAATCATAGAATTATAGAATGGTTTGGGTTGGAAGGGACCTGGAAGTCCACTTCCACCCCCCCTGCCGTGGACAAGGCCACCTTCCACTAGACCAGGTTGCTCAGAGTCCCATCCAATCTGGTCTTGAACCAGGATGGGACATGGATGGGACAGCCAAAGCTTCCTCAGGCAACATGTTCCAATGCGTCACAACCCTTACTTTCTCCTAATATCCAATCTAAACCTACACTCTTTCAGTTTGAAGCCATTCCCTCTTGTCCCGCCACTATATGCCCTGGTAAAAATCTTGCCCCATCATTCCTGTACCCTTTCCCTTCAGGTACTGGAAGGCTGCAATTAGGTCACCCCAAAGCCTTTTCTTTTCCATGCTGAACAATCCCAATTCTCTTAGCCTTTCCTTATAGGAGAGGTGCTCCATTCCTCTGATCCACTTGGTGACTTCCTCTGGACTCATTCCAACAGATTGATGTCCCTATTCTGGAAACCCCTTTATTGTGTGAGTCTCCAGTGCCCACTATATTTACAAATGTATCAAGTTTGCTTTTCTCCTTTTGGCTTCTATATTTTTCCTCCTACACTATATAAATGTAGATGTTCAATATACATGGGAGGTTTTTATTGTTTTTGTGTTGGAGTTTGGGTTTTCTTAAGACATAATTTGGAGACTCTGATTTAGGCATTCCTCTTTCATACTTCCTGTTCAGCTGGGAAGTTCAGCTGTCAAATACTAGTAATTGCCTGTTTGTTTTCCCAGTAGCATGTAAGATTCACTGCTGTCAGCTTTCTTCAGAAGATCTGTGCTTCCATTACTTGAGTCAAATCATTGCAGTGCAAATAATATCATTCATTATCATCATGCCATTTGCAGGCTGAGAGAGATGATGAGACAAAATGAGGGAATACTGCTTCCTGTCTAAAAAGAAAATTGTAAGTATTTCTTGCGGGTTGGAGAGTTGCTGAGTATATTTTCTAGCTGAAAAATAAATATGTCATGGGGATAGATAGTACCGTTCTTAGCTTGACTGTACACACTAGGAATGTGTTAGTTTATTAATTCTACTGTCACTATTAAGTCCCTAAAGTCTCAGTGGCTTTAGCGTGACCTGCTGAGATCAGCTATTTAGACTAGTCAATGCTATATGAGGAAAAAAAAAAAAAATTCCAGAGCTGGAAACAGGGATTCCAAAACATTTGCTTTACAGGTACTTGTAAAATTTGATAAGTGAGCAGCTGTACTGCACAGTTCCCTTGAGCTACTGTATTTAGACAAGTGAAAAGATGGTATGGCTCTGCTTCTCCTGTAGAGAACCATAGAATCATTTAGATTGGAAAACACCTTTAAGATCACTGAGTTCAACTGTTAATCTAGAACTACAAAGTCTATCACTAAGGCATGTCCACATTCTAAGGCATGTCCACAGGTCTTGCTATGAGTCTGCTCCAGTTCCAGCTTCCCACAGTCATGCCTTCTTTCAAGCTTCCACCTGCTCCAGTGTGGGGTTGTCTATGGGTTGCAGGTGGATCTCTGCTTCACTGTGAAGCTGCATGAGCTGCAGGGGAACAGCTGCTTTACCATCCTCATCACCATGGACTGGGACAATCCCCAGTATCAATAAAGGCTGGGGGATGAACAAATCAAGGGCAGCCCTCTTACGATCTGTTCTTAACACAGAAGAGCAAAGAAACCAAAGTCTCTGTGAATAAAATCGATCTAACACAGAAAGGTTTGAAATATACCCCAAAACTTAATTCAAAGAAAACAAGGTTAGATGTTGGTGCCAAGAAAAATGATATATTTAATAGTAAAAGTGGCTAAGAGAAAGGAAAAGAAAGAGAGAAAGAAAGAGAGAAAGAAAGAAAGAGAGAGAGAGAGAGAGAAAGAAAGAAAAAGAGAAAGAGAGAGAAAAAGAGAGAAAGGAAGGAAGGAAGGAAGGATGGAAGGGTGGGACGGGACAGGACGGGGAGAGCGACCAGAGTTAAGTAGAAGCATATCACCTTTCTGAGGGTACCAACAATGTCTCATTACCCCCCTCCATCTGCTCTTCTTGGTGGTGAGGGTTCCCCATAGCCCTGAGCCACCAAAATTGATAGAATCCAATGAATTAATATATGTTGGGCCAGGTGGGAACATCCAGATGCCTTCCCTGAGGTGAGCAAGTTTGACACTGTCCCTTGCAAGATTCTGGATCTGTTGCAGTGCTCTGGTGCAGGATTCGGGGACTCCTTTGGAGGGGCTTTTCATGGGCCATGGACACCCTTTCTGCTGTCGCTCATATGGATGCAGCTTTTCCCAGGATGAGCTGGTCTACACAGTGGAGGGTGGACGTTAGCTGTCTGGGACCAGAGGCTTTTTCCCCACACACCCAAAACTTCTCCTTCTCCCCCCACCCTTTGGTTTGAAGGTTTGTTTGAGCATGGCAGCTGATAACCCAGGGCTGTTGTCTCCAACCTGAAGGTTTAATCCTATGTATTCTTTTTCCCCAGCCCAGACCTGAGTCACTTTATCTTATCTCCAACATGCAGTGCAGGGCTTCAGTCAGGGCATGGTGGTCTTTCGTGCAGCTTTTGTTATACAGCTGTGTTATAATAGGTGAAAGTCCTTCATGGAGATGTTAAGCCATAAACTATAACATTTCAGTCTCTGACAAGCCCCAACAAGAAGGACTTGGGTATGCTGAACGTGCCTCAGGAATGTGTTCCTGCAGCCCAGAAAGCCAGTTGTATCCTGGGCTGCATCCAAAACAGTGTGGGCAGCAGGTGAGGGAGGGCATTCTGCCCCTCCACTCCACTCTGATGAGATCTCACCTTGAGCACTGCTGGGTCCCCAGCACAGGAAGGACATGGACCTGTTGGAGTGAGTCCAGAGGAGGCCACCAAGTTGATCAGAGAGATGAAGCACCTCTCCTATGAGGAAAGGCTGAAAGAACTGGGATTATTCAGCCTGGAAAAGAGAAGGCTTTGGGGTGAGCTAATTGCAGCCTTCCAGAAACTGAAGGGAGCCTATGAGAAAGATACCCTTTTTACAAGGGCATGTAGTGACAGGACAAGGGGGAATGGCTTCAAAGTTAGAGAGAAGTGTAGATAAGATGTTACTGTGGGGGTGATAAAGCACTAAAACAGGTTGCCCAGGGAAGTTGTGGATCTCCTATCCCTGGAGGGAGGAGTTCAAGACTGGATTGGACAGGGCTTTGAGCAACCTGGTCTAGTCGAAAATGTCCCTGTCCACGGCAGGGGGTTTGGAATTAGATAGTCTTCAAGGTCCCTTTCAACCCAAACCATTCTACAGATCTGTGGCTTGTCAATTTTACAGTCTGACAAATGCTGAAAGAGCAAAAGTTTGGATTTTTTTTTTCTATCTGTCTAAGGTTCTGTCTCTCTCTCTGTGTAAGTATTTGTACCCCTTACCAAAGTTTAACATTTCCAAGGTAATTGTGTTTAAAGAAACAAGCTTTCTTTATCTCAGAACAGATTTTGGACTGGCAAAGGTGGCAGCTATGGCAGATAAAGGAGAACTTGGCTCGATGCTGAAATTTGAAAGCACTAGTCCAATATATCTCTTCTGGAAAAAAGAACTAAGGTGGCAAAGGAACTTTGCTGGGGCGAAGCCATCAAAGTTTTAAGGTCTAAGGATATTTACAAAGATCAGTTTTTTATAGCAGTTCCCAACTCAGTTGTGTACGTGCTCAGTCCTATTTATGCTAAATATTCTTTCACAAATTGTGAGTCTTCTAAACTCCAATAGTCTTGCAGAGACTGTACAGCAGAAGATAATGCCATAATGCTTCAGATTTTATACTCTACTGTATTTTTAAATATAAATGACACCTAGTATCATAAAAAAAATGTTCTGGAAACAATATTCATTTATATATATGTAGTTTTATTTAAGACCTCTGAAAAGTTTCATATTATAAATGCTTTTTCATATATTGTTTATGGTCATTTCAACTTTAAGTGGAAGTAATAGCCTAGGACTCTGCAAATTACAGAATTTAGTATACCTGTGGCTCTTGCAAATGCCTTGGAAAATAGAAGTTATTGTTTTAACTGCAAATTTAGCATTATACTTGAGTTAGATTCTGTAGATTTTTATCTTTGTGAAATGCTGAAAATAGATTTAACTTAAAATTATTTGTCTTTTCGAAATACACAAGAAAAGACCTAAAAAGAAAAAAAAATGGGAAAATGTATGCATTTTGAAACTGCTAATTATAAGGGCCTGATTATAACAACCAAAAGTACCATGCAAAAATCTCTGTAACCAGAATTTAACCAGCCTGGGAATTCAAGAACTGCAGAAAGTGCATCATAAATGAATGCAGCCTGTTCTTCACTATTAGCAATAATGCTGACTCCAAGCATTTTGAGGATTAGCCTAATATCAGATGCCTTACAATTTGTGGTGTAATTGTCTTTCTAGACAATCAAAGGTCCTTCCACATGGCTACTAGCTTTCTCTGGTTTAGTATGAATATGTCAAGTTCTATATGCAACACAGGGAAAAATCACTTTCGTCAGCTGTGAAAATTGGTGCAATTCACATGTTCACACCTTTTTGAAAAGACAATGGATTGCATATATTTTTTAAAGAGAATTTGGTAGGGTATCAGAGCAGATTGTTATCTTGTTTGTGTATCTGTGGCAGCTGAATTTTGAATCAGATGGGCTCTTCTGCCAGAGGGGGCAAGGCTCATGGTTATTTGCTGAGATTATATATTCAGTCAGGGTCCCATGGGCATGGAGCAAAGGGAGCAGAATGGTAACAGCAGGCTTCAGGGAGTCTGACCTGAGCAGTTTCAATCATTCTAGAGACTCTCTCTGCAACAGAGAATGGAATCATATTAGATTTATTTGTAAATATTTATTTACAAGTCTAATGGAAAATATTTTAATTTTCAGTATTGGTAGATCATGCTCTGAAATATTATTTTTTTACTCTGATTAAATTTGGCTTTAGAGATTGCAAGACTCCAGTGTTTCATTCAATTTTATGGTGTGCCAGCACCCTACTATCCATCACTGTCATCTGAGAAGGTTAGAGTGGAAAAACACATATAAATACACATACCTACCACTTACTCACCAATACCGCATATAGCTCCTTAAAACTGTCATTCATAGAACTCAATAGTAGAGTAAAAGACAATGCTCTACATATAATGACTAAAGTGTTAGAGAAGCAAAATACAATGAATGCCAAACAAAAAAGCAGGAAAGATGCTTTCTCTTCTCTAGGAAGATGATGGGGAACATTGCAAACTAGCTTTTAAGTAAGAACTTTTATCAGCCCAACATCCTTAACTGAAAGAAGCAATATGGAAGGGATTCTTCATAATCCCATTTAAGTAGGATCTTTATGCTTTCTTGTTATCCTCTCCGTTTTCACCACATGCAGGGTGTTTTATGTATTTTCACCATGAACCATATATTTTGGTTCTTGCCTCCAATTCAAAATGTTCAGGTTAATTCTTATAAACAAGATTTCTTACCATTTGCTCTATTTTTTCTCCCTGATATTTAACTTTTTGCTCACCATTTCCCCCATTTTCTTCATGTGAACTTAGTACTTCCTAGAAATGCTTTTTAAGAACTAAATTATATGCTTTTCCAAATATCTTTTCCCACAAAAACAGTAGAAACAAAAATTTCAATAATTCAGAAATATGTGGTTCATTTAGTTGTCAGCTGCCTTGAATACCACAAAGTTCAAGATTGTAAAGAAAAGTATTGAGAACACTTTTCTGAATCAGGGTCATGTTAGCTGGTTTTATACAGATTGTAAACCACTCTCCAAACAGAAAAGAAGCTGTTGTGTTTATTGTAAACTTGTGGAAGTCTTCCTCTCTGTCTTCCATAATGGTATAAAATCTCAGAACATGCAACAGGGAAACTAGGAAATATCCTACTAAGAAATTACAAAAAATTTTCCTTTGCCATATTAGGTTATCTGTCTCTCACTGCTGTCTCTAGAGAGATTTTTTAGCCTTGCTTGATAAATTAGCACTTCCTTAAAAAAAAATACTGTTGTTGTTTGATCATTTTTAATACAAAGACCTAATTCAGTATTTCAACTGTAAATGCACAAGACTTGCAGTTTTATGTAAGTAAAATAAAACTAATGTAATGCAAATTTGACAAATTTCCCTCTCCGAAAAACTTAGATCGGATCACGTGCATATTCATGGTCTTTGAAACTTTTGAACTTGCATTTTACAGCACACATTTCAGCACTACAATGCTTGAAAAAGGAATTTTCTTAAAATCCCATTTCACAAAGCAAATAATGAAGATGATCTGGCCTTGCCTGACATAATAACCATGGCCACATCTTTATTGTTCTGTCTGGAAGTACTAGCATGTTCAGTTTAAAAACTATCTTTCTAAAGATTTTTGGTTAGAGAGAGATACTTATGAAATCCAGTGTGCCCTGTACTGCATAAACTACAGATTTTAATCCACTATGACTAACATCAAGTTTGTACTTCTTTGCAAATGTTATTTTATGTGATTTGCTGGGAAATTAGGGAAATTACATTGCCTTTATTTTTCTGTCTTTGAAATCTATAAACATTTTTTTTTTTAATTCATTAATTTAGCTTGTTTTTCAAATTATTTAACATTCCGGATCTTTCTCTTCCCATGTCCCTTTATTTAAATCAACAATTTATTTTTTTTTGCATGGAAAATGCTTTATCCAAACAAGAAAAGGTTTTTCAATTTCTGTGCCAAGAGGCATAGGTTACATAACAGTCAAAATGCAGATAAGGAGCCCTCCAAAAAGTGTAAACAATTTGCAAAAGCTATTTTAAATATATTTTTAATTTTTAATTCTATCAGGACTGTGGATCTGTTAAGCTATATTAGCTCCTTTAAATAAGATACAGCTTAAATTGTACTACAAATTGTAATGGAAATCAGTGCAACATACATGATCTTAAAAGACTTTATTTCCATTGTAGAATTTACTATTTAAACCAGAAGTTCTTCCTACAGGACACTTTGGAAAAAAAATCCCCATGATAAAATAGAGAATAATTACTGGAACCATGTTGATCTCGCTGTAAATTTGTATTCCCTTTTCTCAATGCACATGATGATAAAAATGATATTTACTCCTGTCCTTTATGAGACTTAATAAAAAGTATAGTTAATTTCCCTTTTGCTTGCTCTGTGCTTTAATGCAGCTGAAGGGTGTGTCCATCACCTCTGTGTTAATTCTTTCTTCTCCAGAACAGTAATGTCTGAATTGGCACCTTATGTCACCATCAAATTCTGAATGACAAATTGGAATTACCTTATTGTTGGGAAAGCCAAGTTATTTTCATTCTCTCTTTCCTTTTTGTTTTCCTTTTTATCTTTTTCCTTCTCATTATTCATCTTCATTCAGTCATTCATTATTAATCTTCACTCTTCATTTGTTCTGCCTTCTGTAAACAATGTGTGCTTCACAACCAGATTGCTCCTGCAACTCAAGCAATTATGTCTTGGGTGAGAGCACTAGCTCCTATTTGGGTGAGACTAACAGTTAGTGGGATTTTTGTTTGTTGTAGCTTACAATTTTTTTTTCTTTGTCAGGGAAGACATGTTTGATAATGGTTAGGAAGATCTTGATGGTACTATATCATGGCATACTATGACATAAGAGACTGTGAGAATAGGAACATATATCACATTTCATGGGCTACATGTTTTCTGCTCAGGATGTGCCTTGAGCCTGGTTGTAGCTCAGCATGTCTCCAACAGGCTTAAGAACCTACCCTGGGATAAAAACATTGTGGGCTGGGCTGTTACATTCTTGGCCTGATAATTCCCTTAGCTCTTTCAGCTCCTTAAATTGGTAGAAGCACTCTGTGTATACTTGAACTATTCCTAGTGATAAAGGTTGAGTTTCTGACCTGGTCTGAATGAATACTTAAAAAGTATGAATTTTAATCATGTCTGTATTCTATAGCAAATAGAGATTCCATTCTCAGCTAACAGGAATATATATGCTGAGTCTGCTCAAGTATTGTGACTAAACTTTTGGCTACTGACATAGTAATGCTCCAGAGACTCCCTACTGTATGACTAATCAGGTTAGCAAAGGCAAAAAATTCCATATTCGCTTCTCTGGTACACCAGGCACTTTGTGTTCCAGCTGGTATGTGACAGCCAACACTGCAGAAGTGGGAACTGCTTTCTGAAAAAAGGCTTAAAGGACTTTATGTAGTGCAGTTCTTTGAGGTGTTTCCTTTGTGTCAGCTCTGCATGTACAGAAGATGACAAAACATTTCACTGACCTGGCAGAGCCAAGCACCTGAATGCAACACTACAGGAAAGCACTTTAACCTCATCATTTTAAACTCTTAAGACTCTAGGCCATAGACTCATTTACATATTGAGGCAGCTGGCATTTCACAGAGAGAGCCCTTGCTCACCCTAAGATCTGGGATAAAGATAATCAAAAAAGTATGAGGCTGTTTGATTTCATGTAAAGGACAAATATATCAACATAGCAGAGGTTACTTGATTAACTCTGCCTGACATTGCAGAATGGCTGAACCCCTGTTCTCCCATGGTTTTATGTAATGAATGTCTTTTAACTGTAATTAACATAGACAAATATTTTCTTTCTTCTGTTGCCACAACATCATTGTTATTTCCAAAAACATGCAATGACAAAGACATTTTTATATTATCAATAGATATGGCTTCAAGAATAGGATTTTATTCATTTATTAATAATCTGATAGCATACTAGGCGAAAGATGCTATTTTTTATTAATCTATTATCTGAATATATTTTTCTGTTGTTCAGTACTACATAATAAATTATAAAATATCAAATGGTAATTTTGTGTTTTATCATTCAAAATAATGCTCTACATTGCAGTTCTATCCCTGATAATATGGTAATATTTTATCCTTTCCGTTTTACTGCATACATGTCCAATTTTATTAGCATGATACTTAGTAATTTAGATACAGCTAGTTTGAAGTGATATTGTGACTTGACTATACTTTTGCATGTGCTCTAATGCCTTCCAGCTGGAATGTTGTCTCTTCATGTGTAACATATGTGGTGAGGATGCTAATGTTGGATTGCCTATGACATTCTGCAACACTCTTTTCTCTTGAAAAATAACTTTTGCAGCAGGAAATTACTTGATGGTATCTCAACAGACTTCCTATATTCTTTTAGGAATTAACACTTTTATATTATTAGTTCATATTTTAGTTTGTGTTATTAGTTCATTTTTTAGTTTATATTATTAGTATCAATGATAGCAATGCATCAGGATCAGCAGTCATGCAACCAGGCAGCATGGAAATTTGAAGTGTTTATGTAGATCATATATAAGCATCACCAGTGTACTTAGGATAGCCTTCTTCTCATAGCTTTTAGGGTAACAGTAGTGCTGTGGCTTCAATGTTTTCTAAATATTGTCTGATATTTCAGCTATAATAAGCGAAGACCAGAAATGCAGGCACTGGTTTTGCGTGTTTGTTCCAGGATCAGTTTCATCACTACTTGTGAAGGGGGAAATCACCTCAGTAGTCTCACTTGCTACATATCCCTTTCTCTGATCCAGCGACTGTGCCAGATGACTTAATTACAAAGGTTACTTAAACCGTGTAATTCCTGCTAATGTTTTGCTGTGGATCATCACTCATTTTTCCTTGGAAATATAATCTTTATTTGGCTGTATTTTCATAGATATTTTGTTCTATACATAGGAGTTTGGGAAAGATGTCCAAGGTCCACATATGAATTCTGTTTAATTCTGTCCACTTCTTTTTTTATTTAGAATGTGTTAACTCAATGAGAATTTTAAAGGTTAATTGTATACCCATAGTGCATTTTTGAGCCATGGGGCAGTCAGAAAGTTTTCCTGATCATTCTAATGCAGGATGCCTTTTGGCTGTCCTTAGTCATTATTCAGCTTTCCAATACAATTTACTTTATCTGTAAACATCATCAGATAATTGATACAATCATTGAACAAATCAGGTACAAAGTCGGTACTAGTAAAGCCTTATCAGAACTGGTAGGGTATTGTGTGAACTGTCCACTAACAGATTTTCAAACACTTTGAACATATTATTCTTTGATATTTACATTAATTCTTAATCAAAATAAAATGTAGATATAATTTTGAGTGTATTCCAAAAGTTTTAGTGTATTATTTGTTTTCAGTTACCAGTTTTTAACCTTCTTTATAATTAAATCAGTTGTGTTTTACAAGAGCCATAAAAAATACCATTCAAATTGCACTTTTCTTTCAATTTTTAGTAATTTAATCCTCTAAGAATTTTCCTGTATATCTCTTAGGATTTAGGTCAAACTAGTCAGATAAATTCCTGCACTGGACTACATGATGGACAAGTGCAGAAAACCCACCTGATGTGTGTCATGTTTTGGGACTCTGGGTAGAATCTCAGATCTGTAATTTGAGAATGGAAGATATGCAATTAGGTTACCATTTGAAATGAATAAAAAGGACAACAAATTTCTAGGATTGTTCTAAGCAGGCTAAGACATCACTCTCATCGCTTCTGAGAGTTTTCCATAGCTCTGACATGATAGCAGTGCACACACTGGTTTTTCTATGTTTATGTTATTCCTGTTTTAAGAGGGCATGGAAAAGGATAGAAATAACATGCTACTACCAGAAGTAAAATATTGTATACCTATTATAGTTAAAGAGGTAATGGGATTCTTATGATTGTCAATGTTTTTGTTTACAAGATGATTGATATTTATTTTCCTTTAGACCATTTGATTCGAACTTTTAGTTGTTGCTTTTATCTCACAATGAACCTAAATGAATGTTTAGATGAACCGTACTCCTGAACTCTGTAATCCCGTCCTTCTTCTTCAAGTTACCCATTTACATTCAAATGTTTTTCTATCTGCATTTTTCCTTCTAGCAAATTTTACTTGTAATTTGTCTTGGCTTTGAGAAGTGCTGTTGAAAAGCATTTAAAGAACAATGCAAACATCAGGCACAAACCACATGTGTGGATTCACAAAGGGAAAATCCTGTATAAGTAATTTGCTGTCCTTCTATGATAAGGTTATCTGCTTTGTGGGTAAAGGGAAGGAAGTGAATATATTTTTTTCTGAATTTTAGTAGGGTTTTGATACTGTTCCTTACTATATCCTTCAGGACAAGTTGACCAACCATAAGGTGAGCAGGTACATAGAGTGCTGGTTGAGGAACTGGCCAAATGGCAGAGCTCAAAGTGTTATAGAGAAAGGAGTTACATCTGACTTTTGACTAGTCACCAGTGGTGTTCCTCATGGAACATCATGATGATCCTCAGAGATCAGCTCTGGGACTAGTTCTGTTAAATATATTTATCAATGATCTAGATACAGGAGTTAAATGCACTGTTTGTAAATCTGCTTATGATACTGAACTGGGAGAAATATTGACTCTCTCAAGGGACAAGGTGCTTTGCTGAGAGACCTAGATAGATGGGGCATTGGGCTATGATCCATGGGATGAAATTTAACAGGTCCAAATGCTGGATCCTGGACCTGGGATGTAATTGTGCAGGCGGAACTATACACAGGGAAAGGAGTGGCTGGAGAGCAGCCCTGCAGAAAGGAATCTGGGGTCGCTGGACAACACCTGACACAGTATGAGCCAGTTATGTGCCCTGGCAGCCAAAAGGGCAAACTCCATCCTGAGGTGCATCAAACACAATGCATAAAACCAGCTGATCAGAAGAGATGACTATCCCTTTCACACAGGTATTTTACATATAAAATTTACAAAACTCACACAAACAAAAACCTAATTTTCCATATTGAAGGAAATGATAAGAGTCAAAGAAAAAGACTGAATTAATGTCAATAAGAATAATTTAAAAAATGATCAAATAAAAACTGGCTAAGTGAAAAAAATGTATCATAAATGAGAGAATGAGTGAACCAAAATCAATGCACATAAAACAATAAGTTAAAAATTTCCCCAGAAGGCACTTCCAATAAAATACTGAGAAGCTGAGCTTTTTCTTCTGTTCCTCTTATATGAAGTATTAAAAGTGTCTTCATGGGTAAATCTGGCAACAAACCTGTCCTTTCAGTGTCCATTTACTCAGCCATCTCAGTTGTTTGATCTTTAGCATCAAACATTCTGAATGAAAGCAAAGGTCCACTATTCACACTATATTTCTGTCTTCATTGTGTTTGGCAAGATCTTAGACATAATTTATACTATAAAACTTGGCTGAATAATGTTAAACACATTTTTAACTGCTTTCTTTGTCTACCTTAGTTTTCTTCTTCTCTACCTCTGCCTTTTTTGCTTTTGTCTTCTGATAAAGAAAGTCAGTTTAGTGAGCGAAGACTGTCTTTATAAAAGTGCTGCTGTGAGCCACAGGGAGAGAACAGCTAAAAGCAATCTCTTAAATCACCCGATCTTCTACAAGTTTGCAGGGTCTTAAAGGGGCAGCCAAGACTGCCTGTTGTGCATGCTGTTTTCTTCCCTAGCTTTTGTGTAATTTGGCTTGTTCAATCTTGAGGGAAGGGAAGATCTGACTTCTACAACGACAACAGTAAAATCTACTTTTGACCTTCTCAGTTAACCATTGGGTATAACTGATTCTGCCTCAGGGCAGGAACCAGATGACCTTTCCAGACCTTTTCTACTATAACATTTTAAAATTTTCACAAGAAAGGAAGTTATTATATCTTTATTACCATTTGAAAGACTTTCAAACAAGAAGCTTTCTTTCTAAAAACTCTTAGCAGCTAAGGTAAAATGAGAAGAGTGATCATGCAAAACAATAGCCTCTCTTGAATACTGAGTATTTAAAATACTTTATTGAATTCATGTTATACATCTCTAAGAAAATTACACAGGTTTTTAATGGTGACTTTAGCT
>VYXF01006153.1:342131-353143 GCA_013397295.1 Polioptila caerulea | reverse complement strand
TATATATATATATATATATATATGTGATTCTATGACTACTACCTGAAACATAAAACATCTCAAAAATCCTTTGTGTTTTATAATGGTCTTGAAAGGACTTGCAAACATGGTCTGGGGGCTAAGGTAAGAAAATCTTCTCTTGTGTCCTAGAAAACTGGTAGAAAAAACCCAAAACCAAAATGAGCAGCTACTGGTATCACAGGCAATTGCACAATTTAGAGCCTTGGAGTTTTTTCAGACATGTTTTTTTTAAAGTTTATGCATAATTTGAGATTATAAAATTATTGTGCAACTATGAACAACTAAAAGTATAATTAATCTCCCCTGAGTGGCCTGCTTAGAAAACTCTTTGCTTGTGTAGCCAGATTATGTGCAAACAATTCTGGGCAAAAATATATGCTTATATTTTGGAAATAATATGTGCTTGTCATGCATATGGCATGAAATGATCAAAGTAAAATTCCAGAACTGAATTGTTTGATGGAACTTGTGGAAGTTTTCCACCAAAAATATAGAATATCACAAAAAGTGAATGAACTGTAAGAAGGTTTTCCATGACACATTGCAACACAAAATACAGTGGAGAGACCAGAGGAGGCAATGGTCGTAAAAATCAAGGGCAAGCTCATTAATCGAGGAACAGCATTAATGTCAACCATGCTTCCTTTACATGGAAATAGTATTGCATAAAGAATCTCAGTAGTAAATGGATGCTTATGGTAGTGTGAAAGGGAAAAAGGAGATGGGCATCCATTTGTTATTCTAGGAATTTTTTTACTTTGGAATGTAAACTGGAACATAAAAAGAAAGGAAAGATATAAGAAGGTTCAAAGACATTATTTCAAGGATGAAAACACTGAGATCTCTGGAAATTGAGGCAATGGACTGCCCTAAAAAATATTAAAGTGGGTATTTAACCTATTATATCTATACTGCTGAACTATTAGTTTTATACTTTTCTAAATTTTTGCAGTGTAGGAGTTCTATTACTCCCACATGACTCTCCCCTGATAGGGAAGACTAGTCTTTTAAGTCCTTGTTAAGTAAAAATGAACTGGACTCGTAGTTGTTCTCATTCCACAGGTTGCTTATTCTTTCCTTATCAGCAATTTCTGCGCATCAGACTTTACGCTAGACTAGTGTGAAGGAGACAGGACACCAAAGAGCCTCTAACACACAGAATCAGGGTTCTCTTCAAGATAATTCACCCAATTATCACCCAAAACGTACATTATTTCTACTTTTCTACCAATTCCTAACTAAACTTCTATTCATATGACACCACACTGCTGCAAATTCTAACCAATCATTTTGTGACCCAAAACACTGCAGAATATGGAGTAGATGAAGAAGAAGGAAGAAGCCTAAAAACAACAAGGATCCTCCATCTTGTCTTCATCTGCTTACCATTCTAACAAATCCAAAAATCTACATTTCTCACCCTGTGATAGATTACATATTAAGCTACCGTCTAATTTACATTAATGAAAATTCTGTCTCATCCCAAAGCTAGGAAGCCCTCTCCATGGACAAAGGTTAAAAGTAGTATTTGTCAGAGGGTTTGGATCCTTTAAAACATGCAGAGAAATATTCTCTGCATTCTGGATTCCAACACTGCAGTGTTAGCCTTCCATGTGATACAAATTTTTCCCTATAAACAGGTTATTTTTCAACTGAGGAAGGAAAATATGACCACGTATTTTGGGTTTATTTACATATATCCTAGGTGGTTATGCAAACCAATTAGATTTTACAATTAAAAAAAAATAGTTACAACCTCCAGGCTAGATATTAAATCCAACTCTATAGTTTATTGTTTATTTTAAACATCCTACCTTATTTCTAAACAAATCAATATGCAAAAAATAAAGAGCCCTAATCTGCAAGCAAGTGCCAAATCAATAGAGAGATACCATCCCAATAAAGTACAGTTGCAGTCACATAAAATTTGCTGCTTAAGATTCAAGACAATTAAGTCTGAATTGTGTACACTGAAAAGAGCGGAATCCATTCCTGTCTTGAATTTTTGAGAATTTTATTTTATATATGGAGTTTTATCTTATGTCTGTTTCACATCCTGTGCATAATATCTGGTTTCTAAATATTGCATCATTCTTCCTTAAAATAATTCAAATTCACTTGAACTTCCATTCTCAGGTTACAAACCCAAAAATAGTTCTTCAATATTGTGCATAAGCTCACCAAAACTTTGATTTTTGAAACAAATATTCATGACAGAGACCAAACTGATTTTTCTGCCAAATGCATGCGGAAATTTTGGAACCACCGGTATACACCTACATGGAATGCTTCAGAAAATTTTGTTTTCCTATTTGCTGTCATCTTCACTGTTATTAGTGTGGTACTTTTTTGCCATGCCTGATTTTTCATTGAAGAGTTCGATTTTCTATATATAGTTACTAGGAAGTGGTTTTGATTTTTTCCCCCTCAAAATGGAAGAACCACAATTCAAAAAAAAAGAGAAAAGTATAGTTATAAAAAGAAAATTATAACTCTGTGTTTCTCACTGAATGAAGTCTCAACAATACCTTCAAGAGGGAAAAGGGTACTTTATTTAGGCATGAAGAATTAGCACTTAGCAAAATTGAATTCATTAATCACATTGAATGGCTTCATCTGTTACACCACGCCTGGACTATCACATGCAGTTTTGGACTTCCATTAGTGGAAGGATGAGGATTTGAATAAACTAGAGTGAGTTCATGGAATGCCACTAGGATAGTGGTGGCTATCTTGTGAGTAGTGGTGGGAACTCACATGAAGCCAATCTGCGAGACAGAGAAAAAAAATCTATAAATAATCCTTGGGATTTTAAAAAGTCAAACTTATACATGATAAGGAAATAAATTAATTCAGCTGCTTAGTTTGTGAAAATTAAAGATTTGAATTCAGAGAATGGTTTGGATTAGAAGGGACCTTGGAGATCATCTGGTTCCAGCCCCCTGCTCTGGGGAGGGACACCTTTCACTAGACCAGGCTGCGCACAGCCCCATCCAATCTGGCCTTGACCACTGCCAGGGAATGGACATCCACAATTTCACTGGGAAGCCTTTCCCAGTATCTCCCTGTCCTCCAAAGGAAGAATTCCACCAGACCTGGAAGAACTCTTACTTTACTTTTAAGCAAAATGTGTCAACACGATTAGAGCATATATTCAAAGAGGAATACTAAATACTTGTATAAAAGGGCTTTTCAATATGAATAATCATGTGAAGACGGATTTAATAAGAAGATTAAAAAGATTAATAAGAGATTAAAAAGAAGTGCAAAATGGATTCATTAAGAAAAGAAGAAGCAAAAAGATTAGAGAAAAGGGATTCATTAGGATAATGACAATTTTTCAAAGATTGAAGACACTAAGAGTAAATATTTTAAAGGTTTTACCCTAGTATCAGAAACCAAAACATAAACTATTTTTTTAACATACTAATCTGTGTACATTATTCTTTTCATAGGCAAAAAGGAGAAACCAGATAGGAGACTTCTCAATACTTGGAATTAGAAACCAGCAAAGAAGATCTAGAAATGCCCACAATTTTCAATTAATCTTATAATCAGTGGATTTTGTTTTGGGTTTGTGTTGTTTGAGTTTTGGCTTTTTGTTAGTTTTGATTTTTTTTTTTTTTTAATATGAGCAACATTGTTATGACAAGATACATTATCTGCTTCAAATGTGAAGACCATGACACAAATTCTGGTCTGGAAGTTTAAAGCAAAGTTTTTATTTCTGAGTGTGAAAGGTTTAGTCTTTGATAACGTGTTTAAGTCAACTGAATGAATTAGGATATGGTTTTGCAAATCTAGAAGCCATTTAAAATTAAACTGTAAATCTGGTCGCAGTGACTTTGAAGAACAAATGTCGTATAAAGTTAAAAAGCAGTGGGAAAAGCTCATGATCCAAGCAGATAATTTGATTATAATGCTATGCAAAGCATTAGAGCAGATTCTGATGTAATTCATAGAGATAAATTGGATTTACAGTACAACATGATTTTATCTCATACAGATTTTGTCAGACTAACTTAATATCTTTTTAGATAATTGACTTCCTAGAGAGGCTAATAAAGTAAAACTACTGTACTCAGACTTAAGATAAACATTTGGTAAGATTTCTTGAAGGAAAATTAGCATTATACATTGTGATTAATACAGGTTATGAAAAAAGTCTGTAGAAGGGACACAGCTATACTCACATAGCAAGACAGGCTGAAGGAAAATCAGTACAGACACCTCTCAAGCATTAGTGTTGGAACTGAACAGATATACTGTACTTGTTTATGACAGCAAAATGAAAACTGGTTATACAGTTGAGAAACAAGCTACAAGGTTCTGAGTTGCCATCAAGGGGATCTGTTCATTCTAAGGAGAGGAATCACACAAATGTAATGCAATCTAACACCATGAAGTTCAAATATATATTTTCAAGAATTAATAATAAAAACGTGCTACAAAAGGAACATTGCCAATCTGATGTGAGGAAATGGGTAAAATATCTGGTGATATTTGTTGGAGTTGAGTATGAGCTGCCAGAATAATGTAGCCTTGAAACAAGGCTACTGCTGTTGTAGAATGCATTGAATGACACATTATTCTAAGTGAAAGCAGAATGTAAACAACACTACACAAGGTATCAGCAAGGCCTCATCTGGAACATTGTGTACATCTCTAATAATTTCTCTCAGGAGTGATTAATTTAAATTGGATCAGATTTAGAGAAGAGATATGAATAAAGTAATGGAATATTTACCTTACATGGAAAAGATTAAGAAGAGCTCTGTTTGCCTACCCTAGCTGGGGAAGGTTAAGAGGGGATATAATGAGTTTTTATAACTACATTGAGAGGGCATACATCAAGGAAAGAAAAATCCTTTAATTTTAAGAATAATATTAGTACATGATAAATGGCTATGAATAAGTTTAGACTGGGTACTATATAAGGTTTCAGATAATTTGGCAAGTGAACTTCTGAAATGATCACCTGAATCTCTTGGTGAGGCACAGAAACAAAATTGCTTTAAAGTGCAGTTTCTTACGCCTGTAGAGGCATTGGATAAAAATTCCCAGAGACAAGAATACTTTGTAAAATTGTAGTTTACTGTCTCTGTGCAGTTTGAAAATACAATGGAATGTTGGAATTTTTTGTTGTTATTTTTTAGATTTTTTTTTTGCAAGCCATATGTGTTTTATTGCATTAGGTAGAGTTCACTGCCTGAACCAGCTGTCTGTTTCCACCGTGGATTAAATTGATTCTCCAATCTGGAGTCACTTTGCTTTTTTTCAAGATTGGGTGGTCAATGACTGGTAAGGATTCCTTTGTTTATTGTTAATTGTTGAGAAAGATTTAGTTAAAGTAATAGTTTAAGTAAAACAGATTTTAATTATATTCAATAATACTTGAATTTACCTAGTTTAGCCTTGATCTTTCCCCTTTCTGTAGTTCATTGGAGATGTAGGATTTTGTGGACTTCTACTATATACATTTTGCATTTAAGGTACTGGGGCTTTGGCGTAGTGGTAGTGTTGCTTTATGGTGTAATGATTTTGTGGGCCCTACCACACTCAGCATCTAAAGTATATAATTTTCACCTAATTTTAAGTATATATATGCCCAATCAATTAAATCTTGAAATATTGACTTTCTTTTGGACAGTAGAAAAAACCAGGAACCTCCAGACAATGTTTTATATGATTTATCATAGCCACCTTCGAGAAAATTTTAGCAAAGAGCTTCTTCTTTTCTATTATTTTGTGCTTGAAATATCAGAAGAATAGGGCTGAAGAACCCAGGAGGTTCTTTCCACAGCTATTGTGCTGAATTCCTAACAGTAACACAGAACAGTAATGCAGCAGTAACATGCCCTTTGTTTCAGCAGAGAGAAAGAACTTGAGTATTAGCTCATGTAGAATGGTGTAAGAGGCTATGGAGGTGGATGATATTGGGCAAGTCTCTGGCGTTGTAATAAAAGCAGAAAAGTAGAGCTTTAGAATGTTTGTGGCACTCAGCTCTATACTGTTCATGTTTTTGGATTTTGTTCTATCACTAAGCTTAATCTCATGGTAATTTATTTATTTTTTTCACAGTTCTTTTAATTGGTTATGTAGTATAATCCTGAAAAAGGCAGAAGAGATAGAAGAGCTGCCTGGCATCATTGAAAACGAGACTTGCCTGATTGGATTGTATGCTTTTCTTCATTCTTATCTTCCCTATCTAGTAACTAGTCTGTCCATTCAGTAATTTCAGACAAGGGACAAAATGTCTGAAGATTTGAATTTTCTATCAATATTAGGAATACCAGATATGATAGGACATAAAATAAAAATACAAATCAGTGTCTTTAGTTAGAAAGTCAGTTGTAACTCAACCTCTCATCTGTTTCATAAGACAGCCTCAATGTTTTCAGTATATATTTCTCATTGTATTTCTGTCTACTGGGTTTGAATGAGATAAAGTTTTGAGTTAAATTTCTTCAGGTTAGCCTGTATGATGCTGGGCTTTCAATGTGTGGCTAAACCAGGGCTGGTAACACACATCAATTTTTTGACTACGGATGAGCAGTGTTTGCACAGTATCAATACCTTCTCTTCCCTCTCACCCACTGGCTCCCAAAGGCAGTAAAGAGGAGGTGGCCAAGAGACTGGAAGTGAACAAGGTCAAGGCACTGATCGAAACTGACAAAAGGGATGTGCAAAATCATATGATGTTGCACTCAGCAATAAAAATTCTGAGAAAGAAGTTTAAAGGGGGGACATTCACAGTTACAACATTTGTCTTACCAAGAAATTGCTATGCATTTGAAAGCCCCACTTTCCAATGGTTGCATTCCTGCTGCTGATGGGCAGAACTGAATTAATTTTTCTTTCTGTTTTGCCTGCAAGCACAGCTTTTGCTTTTATTATGAAATTGATATTAGCTTGATCCATGAATTTCAACTTTTTTCTATTTTTCTCTCCATCACCACTAAGAGGGAAGTGAGCAAAAAGTAGATTGGAGGTTTGACTCACTAGGGTCAATCCATCAGATCCTAAAACTGAATGTATTCCTCTAAATCAACTATAGCTTTATATCGACCAGCTGACAGAATACATGAAATGGAGACCTGGAGGGAAGAACAAACTGCCAATAAGAGAGAGAGAGGTGAGAGTACTGGAGGAGAGTGTATAAATTCACTGTCAATAAACAGAAGTGACTCAGATACACAAATTTTATTACTTATTTATCTACCCAGTGGAAACAGTGTTCTAGCTAAAAACTTCAGTCAAACAACCTTAAGAGAACATGGAAAGCAATTCCTAATTTTATATACACTTCTAGTTATTAATGGGACTGATATCAGAATAAATTCAGTCTTCAAAATTATAGGAAAAGTTATTTGTTTTCCAGTCCATTTAACAAGTATTTGCATTAAACCAAGAAAAAAAGACTGACTACATCAAAACATTTCTAAACAACTTAGATAGTTTCATTAATCATATTTACATCCATTTTATATTAAAAAAAAAAAAAAAGGAGGAAGTCTGAAGTCAGAGAGAAGGTGGTATTATGAGACTTAGAGAAAACATATCTGCTAAGAACTCAAACCAAAGAGACTCTTGAAGAAAGCCATCAGTCCTTGAAAAGATGCTCTCCCTTACAGCATATCCTGCAGGAAAAGGATGACATTACCATGAGTGGAGAGCTACAGAGTATTTTTTATACAAATTAAGAATTATATTCTAAAACAATAGGATATCACCACAGATTGAAATTGAAAATATAAGATTAAAATATCATACGTTAAAAATACCATCCCAACAGTGCTATGAGGCACTGTAACTTCACAGTACTCCACTAAGTGTAAAAGATTTGAACATTATTTTCCACTGTCTTGTTTTTGGCAATTAATCAAATCATTTATATCCTTTTTAATAGGTTTAGCTATGTGAATTATCATTTGACTTGTAGATAATCCATCCATCTGTATAAAAACAAAACAATGTAATTCAACTGAACTGCCATGAGTATTTGTGATCATCAGTAAGAAGAAAAATTTATTAACACAAACACATGAAGAATCTAAAGAATGCTCCAAAGTCATCTCATAATTTTCCAGAGTTGCACTTGTCCAGCAATCTGGATGTTATTTGGCAGCAGTAAGTTATTACAAAGTCTTTTGTTAAGCTTCCAATTAAAGAAAGTGACCCTTATAATATACTGCAAGTTAAATGTTAGCAAAAATGTGTTAAGTCTCTATTATTTTTAGTTTCTACTTATGCTGAACAGCTGTTTTTCACACTCCTTGCACAGACCCCCTGAGGAATCCAAACCTGTGCACAGCTCTATTTCACCATCTTCTCCAGATTAAATGAGTTTCAGCCTGTTCTTTGATCTAACTTCAAGTGGAAGGCCGGAGCAGACAACATCCGGGGGAAATCCATATAGGTAATTCATGGTACTTGTCCTTGGTTTCTCTAAAATTGTGACAAAGTCTTTCCTTCATGGTGAGGGAAAGGAGGAGCAGAAGAGACACTGGGTGATGTTTCAACGGCCTGTGGGCTGAGATGATGGGATGTGGAACCAAAGCCCAGCAGGAGCATCATGCATCTCCTGGTTTTGACCCACTTGGTCTTCTGACTGCAATGACATGTAAAGGCAGGGTGATCTGGGGAGGAGAGGAGGCAGAGGAAAAGGCTGCTGGTGTATTTAGAAACATTTACCATGGCAAAAGTCTAATTTCACAGCTTAAAATATAGGCTTAAAAGGAACATTTGCATGTTTGAGAGTGACTTAGGTTAGTATCCGGGTTATCTGGGTTCTGTTTCTTTTGCTCAGAATTATTTGTGCAAAGTGCTCAATCCTTTGATTTTTCTCTGACCTACAATGGGGACACCCTTGTTAATAAAATTTTGTTGTAACTACTGATGTGTAGCAACGCAAATGTAATTTTCACTGCAGAATATCTTTAAAGTAATCTAGCAAAGAATTTTTTAAGTCGTCTAACAAATAAGAAAATAGGAAAACCAGAATTAATTTTGATCAAATGTATATAGATAAATACCTAACTATGATTAATTTGCTCTAGTCTTACCATGTCTCTGGTCATGACACAATAAAAGACTGCACATTTTTTTCTATCCAGATGTTTTGCTTTCTATTCAGTTCTAGTTGAAGCACAAAGAGGATTGTTCTGCTTTTACTTACTCTACTACATTTATCACAACATTCTCATATAACTTAAATTATTTCTTCTGAGATTTTAAATATCAAAACTTCAGGGGAGAAGGGAGAAAATGGATTCCCTTTTAACAGAAATGTGCTGAAATGCTATATTTGCACTAGGTCAGCTGTGACTAGAATTTAACTTTTTATTTGAAACACAGCTTCAGATTCATTATAAGCTCCAAATTTACTGTGGAGTATGATTACATCTGAATGTTTGATACTTTTTTGTGGGTTGAAATTGTAATTTTTTCCTTCTTCTATAAACATGTCTACATTTATTCATGACATTCTCCAACTAATGTTTCTCACCTGATAGGCATATTAAGATTTTTTACTTTTTATAGCTATCATACTCTTTCATCTGGTTTGAAACCAGGTTTAATGAGGGAAAATAAGTCCTATTTGAAGTGTAATAATAAAAGGTTTTATGACATAAAGTCTCTGCACTTACTATTCATTATAATGAGATGATTCCAAAATGTGGAGAAATGTGTGCTCATTTCAATCAGATGAATGGATGAAATTGATGAATTTTCTGAAAAGCAAAACTCCTCTTGTATAAAATCGTAAGTTTATGAATCTAGCTTTGTGTTTGATTATAATTGTATTTATATGTGCATCTAATAATGCTTTTCTGCTTGTTGCTTAGGATATTTCTTATTCACTTGAAAAAAATAGTTGAGATAAATGCTTTTGCAAATCCATGTTATATATTAAAATGCTCGAAGTATTGTTTTTCTGAATAATTTAAAAGATTATTGAAAAATGAACCTCTTATCACTAATAATAAATTTCCCTTTGATGAATCATTAGTAATTCAGATCTGTCTGTTTGTGGAACATAGGCATTTAAATTGATGCAAATATTTTAATTTATTCTCAATAAAAATCTGATTTATTAAAGAACAAACAACTTGATAATGCTCAGTTAAATCTATCTGAGGGATTTTATTTCTTAGAAAGGTTTTGTGCTGCCCTGAAGAAGAGCCATGCAGAAGGTAAGTGTCAAGTTACATAAAACCTGTTTTGGCATCTATATTTGAAAGTGAAAAGAAATATTATATTAATTAGAAGCTGTACCCTGTCTGATATTGAAGAATATACAAATAACTTTCTAATTTATTTCAGTCACTAAAATGTTACACTAAAGCAAAAATTATTATGAAAACACAGTATGCAAATATAATTTCCTATGTCTTACTGAGATTAACAGAGTATTTGTGCCAAAAGGTACAAATAAATTACTTTAATTGTCTGTGCCCACAGAACTTTTTGGGGCTACAGAATATGCTTTAGCTCAGAGCTTGTTCTTCCATCTAGATATTTCACATTTCCAAGAGTAATTATAGGAAATTATTTCATTCTGATCTCACTATTACCAAATGACCTAACTTTTAATTTATTTTCTGCTTACCCACAGCTTAAGCAAAATTTTTTTTCTTTACAGAAAAACTCACCTTAAAAACTTGTTCTTACCCAGAAATATATGGGTACTAAGGAAAATTGTGTTTCTGGAAAAGTCTAAAATTGGCCCACTTCCAAACATTCTGCAGAGTTGTTAAAACCTATTTGTACTACTGTCTGTTAACCTTAATAGGGGAGAGATAACAGCTTCAGATCTGGTTCATATAAAGTATCAGACTGGAAAGCTCCAGTAATGTCTGATTGTAATGCCCTTTCTTTAAGAGTAGTAACAATTTAGATGTGAAAAATGCCTGAATGGCTTTTAGATCTTTAGGGCTCTAAGGTTTTTTAGCTTTTGGGGTTTTCTTGGTTTACTTTTTTTTTTTTTT
>VYXF01006153.1:274586-341951 GCA_013397295.1 Polioptila caerulea | reverse complement strand
AAAAAAAAAAAATAACTTCATATAAATTTCACGTAGTAGTGGATATACTCAGTTAAAAAGCATGGATAGCTCTCATCTCAATATTCCCAAAGTTCATATTCTCTAAGTGATGACAGGTGGCAGAATCTCATCTTTAAGAAATGATGGTCATCTCTGGGGAGCTCTGTAGGAGATATGTATGCAATGAGCATGAATGCTCAAAATCTATTAAAGTAAATGAGAAAAGTCTCACAAGGCACAGTGGGTTATGTACGTAACAGGTAAGGAGAGATCTTTAGAGAAGGTAAAACATTTGGCTTGAGGAGAGCTCTGACATTTCTAAGCTGCTGAGAATTTGTACAATAATATTCAAAGGAACTTAGGGTGCAGGCACTGGAAAAGGATCTGGTTTCTTTCAGCCACTTGACCTCTAATGGAATATTATAACTTTCTTTTCTCTCCTACTGTATTTTCTTAAATGTTTTATTTGTAAGATGTCCTTTTTCTATTTGTCCTGATTTTAAAAATCATGTAGACTCCAAGAGTGGAAATATATATGAAAGTAAACAGTTTTTTAAACTCTAAATTCTTCTTTCTTAAACACATCCTGCAAATATCCCCACTTGTACAGTTGGGGAATGCATTTAAAATGAGATGAGACATGAAGAGCAGGAATATTCCCAGCTCTGTACAGCATAGAGGAGATAGAAATAATAGATATTTCTACAAAGACTCAAACATTGCTGGGAGGATGAAAGCTAAAATAAGTCACCTCTCTACAGAAGCATCAGTGCCATTTATATGTGCTGTCAAATAGTTCTTCACTGAAAAATTCGTAAGAAACCCTTAAATTCTGAATAATGTCTAAAGTGATTCTGATCAACAGTGATCTTGGAAGAGGGAAGGAATCATATTATGGCATACTATATGCATCATATTATGGCAACTTTGAGCAAGGACGACATCAAACACGGAAAACACATCTACATTCTTTGGAATACCTCCAGAGAAGTAACTTAATGAGGAAAAAAAATGGTAAAAGACGGGATTGAAACCCCAAACACAACGATTCAATCTATCCTTCTATGGGTTGCTGAGAGAAAAGCTAGACACAGCTCTAGAGACAGTGCAGTTCACAGTCTGTTGAGCTCCCAAGATGAAGATAGTCCAAGACAAGACAAAGGCAGTAAGAGAAAATAATTTGCTACTTGAATGACATTGAGTTTAGGGACAACATAGGTAAGATTTCTTTTCTCCAATCTTCACTTTTGCTTATGAAGAAAGATATTTTACAGAAAAAAAAACCAAATAAACAAAACTTAATGCTGCTACTATCAGTCCTTGAAAACACTGCAACCTCTGTAGCTTTACTGTCTTGCTTTCTTCGTAATTTCTTTCCTTTTCAATCTTTATGGATAGGGTTTATATCATCCTGACAATGCTTAGTGCAATAGACAGAGTGTCATTTGGAATAGAATGTCAGACTATCTTCACACTGTTGAATTACTCCAAAAAAATTCTAGGAGTTAGGAGAAAGCCACAGAACAGCAGTGAGCAATCTTTTACAAATGTAAGAAAAAAAGCAAAAATGTAAAAATGCTTAGTGAAAGATTTGTATTTTAAATTCTCCTGTACAAAATTTTGTGTTATGGGGAAGACTAGAATCCATCTATAATTAAAAAATTTAGGGAGAATACATCTTTTACAAGCTGTAAAAACATGTATTAGAAGTTAGTGTTTAATTATAGTATGAATAATCCACTTACTAGACAATTTTTGCTCTCTCTCTTTCTCTGGCAATAGAAAATATAAAAAGCTGGCCACCTATTTTCTGTCCCTTGTTTTGAAACGCCTAATTTTTATTTGCAAAATAGTTCTGAAGTTATTATTTTTAACAGTTTTTTTAAAAAGTTTGGAATTTGGTTGAAAAGCCAGATCAATTTAAAATTATTTTCAATATATTGGCTGACATGCTCCCAAGTATTCAAAAATATTAGTGGACACAGCCAGTCTAGTTCTTTACCTCATTCTGTCTTTAAATATTAAGTGACGCATATAAATATCTACATAATTTATGTATAAATACATAAATTTTATATAATGGAATTTTTAGAAAAAGTCCTGAGTCATGAACACACTATAGTTTTATTAATATTCAAGGATTTAAATTAAAGGCCAATGTGATTAATTTGTAGAATGGAGATATGAGATGTTTCTTAAAAGATTCCATTTTCCTTAGAAATACTGTACTTCCTTGAACACTTAACATCATGATCAGTCTAGCCTTAGAAGATAAAAAAAGAAGGATTTATCAAGTTGTCATTGGCTAAATAGCAAAACTGAAAATCTTTAATAAAATTGCAGATTTTTTTTTTATATATTTAAAAGCTGTATAACAGTCTAGTTCAGACAGCTCATTCAATTGAAGTGAAATCATGTCTTCTGAAACACCAAAATATCTACTCTGCTGTAAGACTGCATTTTGTGTGGACTCAAAATTCCAATTCACGTTGTTATATCAGGAATATAAAAGAATCATGATACTCTTCTCTGTTCTGTACTAACCAGTTAAGAGCCTTGATTCTCAGTAAATCTGAAAAATAAGTCTGAGATTTATCTGACCAAATCTCCTATTTAGACAGATAGTCTAGGTCAGTCTTCAAGGCTTTGTTTATCACTTCTGGAGTAGCCCTTCCTTTGGACACTTCATCATGTTTTATATTAAACACCAAAAGGCATGGAATAGAGAGATATTCACTTGCCATTATATGTAGAAAAACCCTTTGTGACTAATTTAGATTTCTGCATCCGACTTTTTTTGACAGCTATTGTTGGGTCAGTCACATCTTCAGTATTCTTAGGCTTTCTTTATTAGATCTTTTAAATGAAAACATCTTTTTTTGATATAACAATGAAAACAATAAGAATATGAATGAGTAGTAATTGGAAATATTATTGGAGTGACAACTTTCCAGTAATGTGATAGTCATTACATTTTGTTTCTTGTAGGCTAAGGCACTTCCTTTTCTACCATTTCAAACATAAATGTGAGTTTCCTTGCCAAAGATCAACAGGATTACATCAACTGCCTTAGGAGAGAATTGAAAAAAGCTTTTGAGCAGCGAAAAAATATAAGTGATAATGTTTTTCACAACCAAGAGAAAAGGTAAAACAAATTCAGTACCAGAAGGTAAAGAAAAATTCAGAGTTCATTCACAAAAATCTCTGTGTCCATGTTTTTTGTCTCATATGAAAGAACTGCTTGGGAAAATCTGTGCTACAGGAATAATGCATGTCTGTTTAATCTGGGAATACTAGTCAAAGCTCCCCCCTCATAGCTGAAAAATATCTCAGAAATCACTCTTTATATACATTACTCTATGTAATAAACTTCTAGTCTGTTTAATCAATAAAAATTCAACTAGATTATTAGGAAGGAATTGCTATACTAAGGAATTCTAAAGAAAATGGTGAAAGAGAAGTGGTGGAAAGGGCTGAATTCAGTATTGTTACTGAAAAGTTTACTGAATTACTATGTGCTTTGAGCTTTTTCAGTTTCCTTTGTAACTGAAAATAACTAGACAAAAATACCTAATCAGCTACTGATTCTTTCAAAGTGCTCTTTTCAGTTACAGAACTGATTCACCTGTAATGGACCTTTTTGTTCAGAAAGCAGAGTTCTATGAACAATGTCTTTTGAGAATCAGATCTATTTTGTCTCCTTCTTGGCCTTCTCTTCATATTTGCTAAAGACACTTGAAAAAAGGCAATGTTTAAGCTGCTTCAACAACATTCAACAGTTCTTGGAAGACACTTCAACATGCTCAGTTCTTATAAATAAAAATTTCCAGGTTTAAATTTTAGAAATGGCAACCGAAATGTGCACTAGGAAAAGTTAGAAAAAAAGCAGGAGCTGTAAGAGAATTAGAACCCCTTAAAGTTTATCTTAACCTACAGCATAGCTTTTAATCCTCATCTAAACATTTTTTGTTCACCTCCCTGAAGTTCTGAAAGGATACTCTGGAATGAAAACTGCAAACAGTTTTTAATTAGAAGTTTGTATTCCTGGAAGTCTAAAAGAAATTATGCCATGCTCATGGCTCAAACCATGATTTTTATGCCTGCCAACTTTGCATTTGTTTGGATAAAGGCCTTGCAGCCCAGACCTTTTAGGAGATAAGGAACATTAAAAAAAAAAAAAAAATAAAAAAAACACACACCACACACCATCCAAATACAAGACATGGCATGTATCTGCCAGATGAATGCAAGCAGGATCTGCTATTAAAAAATCCGATCTGGTTGAAACAGAATGCTCACAAATTATTTTCTTTATGTTTATATATCAGAGGCATTGTTTTATCAGTTGAAAATCACCAGAGAAAATTGGAGGAAAAGGAGAGGGCAAATGAAAAGGGAATGTTAAAATCTTTCAACTGTCTTACACCTGCTTCAATTGATTTTATAGCTAAACAAATCACTTCTGCTAAATTACATATATACTGCTTATCAGTTACTATTCATGAAAAATTAATATTCCTCATAAATCATTATTTTAATTGTAAGGGACATTTGCTTACATTTTAAAACTTGTATCAAAATGAAGTTTACATGACTGGCCAGATGCCAGTATCTAAATACTTTGTACATTACAATGACTTTCAGCTCTTCACAATTCCCAAGTGTTTCTTCAAGGTTCTCCCTATGTAGATTTGGGTTGACAAGATCCTTAAGGTCATCTTTGCCCAGGTTCAAATCAATACTACCAGATCATCTGGCCATGGTTACAGCAGCACAGTATATGAGGTTGCTTTACTAATGCCTGCATTACTAACTGGGTAAAAAAAATCATGTCCTTAAATCAAGGCTACTACAACTACAATGACACTACAACAAAGTAGTTGTGTCAGTATGGTCCTATCTATTGCTTCTCTTCAGTCCTTCAAACAGTTATGGTTTCCTTGTTTCCCTGCATTTAATAACATATTTTTAGCAATTTCTTTCAGCATCAAATAGCAAATGCTGTCTTTTCTTGTGGCATAGTCTGGAAGAAATACACACATAGATTTGTACAGAAGAGTTTGGCCACTGGCCTGTTGCAGAAGCTAAGCAATGCCCTGAGGACACTGTGGGTTGCAGAGCTCCTTTTGGGTAACATCAATAGATTGATCCATTAGTATGAAACATTGAGAGATTAAATTTTGGGGTAACCTGCAGATGAGGTCAGGTGAAGGGTTCTCACGACTCCCAAACTACAAAGCATTCTCTCTGGTCCTGGCGTCATAATAGCCAAATGCTCTTTCTCCCAGCACAGAGATGGTGATGAGCCACTTTAGTAAATGGCATAAGAATATCTTGACATTTTTTACGTGGCTACAAGGCTGGATGTTGTTCAAAGTAGCTGCTTCAGTTTATTTGTTTGTTTTCCTTTGGTCATCTGATTTATTAATGCCAGCTATAACCAGACATAATAATTAAAAAAAAGTCAATATTAAATTGATAAAATTAACACCAAATTGTGTATTCTGACAAGATTCTTACAAATGTAAACTCCCAGTTTTCCTCCAGAACTGCAGCAACCCTATTGTATGAAACTTATAACAGGTGTATATTGCTCCAAAAATATTTTGAACATGATTCAAGAAAGTTTTGTAAAGCCCATGGTCTTTTTAGCAGGTAAAAGATAAGGTTACATGTAAGCTCTTGTTAAGTGTTTATTGGCTAGAAATGGAAAGGCATTCTTCTCCAAATTAGCCCAGTCTTCCAGCCTCACAGTAGTCGTACTATCTACAAGGGAGATCTTAAATTCAAGTCATTCCAAGATTGTGATTGAATTTCTCTGCCAGAAATCTTTCTAGTCAGGTACCTTCAGGAAAGCATACAAATTATTGGGAAGGCAAAATGGATAATCGGGGGACTAAAACAAGTTCAAGCCTAACGAGTATTGAAGAAAGTACCCAGAGAAGATAGGAAAATCCTCTTTTATTAGGCCTCCTCTGAAGTTTGCAGCACTAGGAACAGGAACTATCTCATCATTTTAAAATGAAAGTAGCTACTGTAAAAATGTACCACAAGAAAAATAGAATTCTCCATATGAAGGCACAGAAAAACTCTGGCACTGACATTATGTAAGCAGTGTAAGCAATTTATTGAGTTATAAGCACAACCCAGAAATGGCATTAGCATACCTCATTGATAACTTGAGGAGTGAAATACATAAAAAAATATAATTCTGTAATGTTTATCTAAATTGCTACAGAGCACAGTGCTCAGTGACAACAGATCAAGGGTGTTGGAAGTATTAGCATTATAGCAAAAACATAAACTGATGACACTTTTAACTAGTGTCTTTCATACAATCTTATTTGATGGCAGTAGAATAAAGGATGATGTAGAGGACAGCAGGTGAAAGACAAGAAGGAACAGTCAGTGCTGAGGAATCAAGGCAAAAAATATCTGGAAGAAGTCTAGAAAATACAAATTTTCTGGATATATAAACCTTATCTGCTTAAATCTGCATAAATACATACACATAGAATCTATGGATATTTCTTTAAATAACTGCAAGGAATTGACTTTTACTAATAGCGCATGACAGCAAAACCAGATAAAATACCTCTATATATAACTTTACTACTTCTATATTTAATTGCAAAAATTGTATTAAAACTGTTAATGTAATAAAAATTCTTGATATGCTGTAAAACACTTGGAATCCAATTTTGTGGGAAGAAGATCAAATGCATGATACAATTTTATGAAAGCAATGTAGCTAACAGCAGTTAGTGCTGATCCCAGGGACATAAGATATCCTTGTTCAGGTGCTAAAACTTTCCTTTGAAACAGTTCTTTATAGATAGAATTGTGCTGAAGGACTAATTCTATTTTTACTTTCTTACTAATCAATATTATTTCATCTCATTTCTTTCCTGAAGGTAAAAAAAAAAATTATCCTGGGTGGTGGGTAATTACAATGGGCAAAGCAATAGTGTGCAGGTTTATTGCTCAAATAATAAAGAAATAATGCAGGATAGAAATAAATACCAGTAGATTTGATGTGCTTTGCACAGGAGCAACAATTTCAATAAAAGTTGAAGGTTTGAAAACTTAAAACTGATCTGAATGGTCCATGAAAAGCAAGTCAGCTGTTCTAAATTTAAGGAACAATTTCTTTTGAAAAGGAACCCTGGGAGGATAAAAAACACATTTCTTAATATTTTCTAAGATCATTTAACAAAACCTGCAAATGTAAAAAAAAATTTTAAAACATAAACCATGAAGAGTAGCCAGAGGTTGATAATCTATGATTCCACATTCTGAGGTATCTAAATACAGCTAACATGCTAAATATCTGCTCCTCTAACATTTTAAAAATCAGATTAATCCAAAATGAGTTAGGATATTTTCAATAATCTTTCTGAGACAAAGGTTTGTTCCCTATATTGTCTGTTCTTGCTTGAAAAGAACCCTGGGAGAATTAATATGATGCTAAATTACCCAGTCTCAAATTTTACAGAAAATAGTGAATTCTAAGCATTCTCCTGGAAATTCATAGTGACTAATGTTGACAGAGTCACAGGATATTTTGAGTTGGAAGCCACCCACAAGGATCATCGAGTCCAACACTTAAATGAATGGCCCACTCAGTGATCAGCACCAGATTACTAGCACCATGCTCTAACCAATTGAGCTGATCTCAGTGGCTTACTTCATTAAGTCATAGAACTGACCATGCAAATTCTTCTTTTTATTATTTATTTTGAATGATAAATACAGGGACAGAGAGATAACCACTGTGAAAGTCAAAGATTAGAACTTTAATAACCTGTAAACAAGCAGGTGAACTTCACCTGTAAGTCCTTTGGTATCTACTGGGTGCTGGGGAACAGCTTGCATAAACCAATCTTTGTTGGATGAGTATCAACACTGTAATTTAAAGTAGCTTTCCTCTTGGGAAAATGCAGAAGATTACATAATTTCCAAGGAATATAGTGAAAATCAAAAGGATAAGTACTATATTTCAATTAACTTACTCTAGTATATTCAAAAAGAAGGCACCAATATCTATATTAACTGCTTAGTAACAGACATGTATTCAGCTAAACACATTTCTAAGACAGGAATAGCTAATACAACCTGGTTAAAAATTAAATTGTCTAGAGGAATAAAGGTTATATTGATTCCATTTTACAGAGATTGGAAATATTTTTGATGTTTAGGAAAGTTTAATTTTTTTATTAATCTCTCTTTATTTCACCAAATCTACTGAAAATCAATTTCTTTAAAAACAATTTTCACCACTTACATTGGCTTGCTAACATTAGATTTTTTCAGTAATTTTTTCCAGTAACATTTCCAAATTTTCCTGACACTCACTCATCATAAGCTTCTATGGCCCTTATTCAGACTATAGGTCTCTGGAAATGATAAAGAATTGTTTTGTGATCCTCAAACTGCAAAAAAATAATAAAATATAAGCAGCTCACTTGGGCAATCCTTTCACTTCATATAAGACTGTTCAGATCTGAGAAGACCATAGTTACTCTTCCTAACAACAGCTGTAAATCTAAGAGAATTAGTACATAGATGTCTTCATCCATCACAAGTGAGAAATCAGTTGTCAGAATGGTCAGTGCTGTTTCCTTAGTCTAACTTGATTTAATACCACATCACTTAAGGTCAAGGAAATTTAAAGGCTGCCCTGAAAACAAGTGTGCTTACTTTCTCCAGAATTGTTGAAATGCAAACCTTGCAACAGTCACCAATGTCCACATAAAGAGTTGGTAGAGAAGATTTATTTGGCTTTTTGTCTACTTATTACTTGCTTATTTTGGAGAAAACTATAACTACTGTTTCTGTAAAGGAAGGAAAAGATGATAAAATTTAAAATGTCAAATAGCAGAAAATCCTATGGCTACTAATAGTTTAGAAAATTCATACTGGATATTTTGTTGTTGTTGTTCGTCCAATTTAAAGACTTCACCCCTAGCCTACTTCCCTAAATATTTAGAAAACATCTGACTTTCATATGGATATTGCCTGATCTTCACTCATACTGACATACACTCCTTCCCAAGTGCAATATACTTTAATATGCTTTTCTGATTTAATATACTTATTTACAGATTCTTCTTGAGATACTAAAGATCTAATTAGAGCCATTTTTTCAGATGATCTTTGAGCTTGTTAGTCAAAATAATTAATAACTATGCTTAATTAGCATCTGGTTTTAGAGAAGTTTGCTTTCTTTTAGCTCTTCTTAAAATTTCTTTGGTGAGGAACTAGAGTTCAAATGTCATTTAAAAACTGCAGTCCAGCCTCTTGAGAAATCTGAAAATATTTTATCCAGATTCCAGGGTTTAAAAATCTGTTTTGTTTCATTCCTACATCTTTATTGTCTTAATTCACCTATTTCCTGTTAGAGGGTTAATTATGGAATTACAACCATCATAGGAAGCTATGAGACTTAATTTTCTCAACACTGATGTAACTTCAGAATTACCAATATGGCAAGTAGGCATAAAATCTATAATCTTCATAGGAATCTAGTTTTGAAAAGGTAAAAAAAAAAAAATATAACTTCGAAACACTAGATTACATAAAAATCAGAAAAATATATATTTAATGCTATGTTGCTTCTCTAGAGTCCGTTTTTATAGTATGGTACTTTTATTAATGTTTTTTTGCCATACTAATTAGTAGTAACATTGTCTGAAACACTGTGACTGCAGAACAGTTTATTACTAATTGCCATGAGTTCTCTATCGATTTTCTGACTCGGGAACTCTGGAAGATGTTTCTCCTTTCACATGATTGCAAAGCAAGGAGACCTGTCCTTAATTCAATGTGTGAAACCTCATTTCTTTCAAGCTAAATTTTCAGGAAATAGAGTAGAAGTAAATTTTTACTTCTTGCATATATATCCACTTCAATTTGGAAGATTCACTTGAGTGTGATGCACTCATAAACCACCCCCCCCCAAACCAACAGTGATATATTAATGCCTTTCACAGATTTCCAGGTTATTAGGCATCAACATAGTACGCCTCTTTATTTTTCAGTCTTTGTAATTGGGCTATTTTACTTATCCCAAAATGACTCCATAATTAAACTTCAGAGAAATCTGCTTCTTTGCTTTCTCCCATCCTTGAATGGAGATATTTTCCTCAAATATTTTTGTTTTCCTACAATTTCCTTCATGATGTCTACTTTTCTGACATTTTTTAGCCTTCTTCAAAGAAGATAAAAGCAGAGATTAAAGTAGAAGTGTGAAGAAAATTGTTGAATACATGCATAGCTGTGTTTCGTTGTAAGATTTTAATTTAATTTTCCTCTCTAGTCCGTGAATGATAGACTTAGTTCTTCAACACAGAGATCAGAAATGGAAAGATATTGAGCTGATTGACCAGGTTTGTGGTAAGGCTGTTTTGTTAATTCATGTTGTGTAATGTGGCTAAGTAAGAGGTGGGGTACCTGATGACAGTAAGCCATGATCAAGAGAAGTGTTTTGATTGGATAGAGGTTGAAAAGAGCACATTAAAATGGCTTCTGATTTCTTTCTGCTCTTATTTTGGAATATCCTACTAGACACTACACAACAATAATACCAGATTTTAAACACAGTAAAGAAATTGACCTGTCTATCAATGGCTAATATTCTATCTAAATTGTTGAGGGACTTGTTTCCCTTAGAAGATGCCTAAATCTTTTTATTAATAAAGATGCTAAATATCCTCATGAACCATGTTTCAAAATGTAATCTGAGCTCTGTGTATGCTGTGGAAGCAACACAGCTGGATTCAGACCTTATTTATCCAGTATAGCTCTAGATGATTTAAAATTGATTTAAAGCTTAGCACACAGACCCACCTTGGAATTAATTTTATAAAAGGTTTTAATATTTGCTTAATTGAATCAGTTGAACTCACAGCTTCTTTGGAGTATTTTTGTCACCCTGAACAAAAACATGACCTCATTGAACAGGTAAAGGATTGTCTGACAGTGGTTTCATATCATGCCTCTCACCAACTAATTTGCTCTGCAGTCTCCACAAACTGTGCAGAATACAACAATTTTTATTGCTAATTTCAGACAATGAAGCTTACCTGAAAGAAAAGCCCGAAATAATGAGCCTTCAACTGGATCTGCCCATCTCTAAATGACTAGTTTAACCTGGAATGGGCTGGAAAAGAAAAACAAAAGAAGCTGCAGACTTTTCTAATACATTTGGGGCAGGAGGTTATAAAAATCTGATGATTGTCATTGGGAGATGCCAGTGGTGATTTAAGCCTGTGAGCTGATACAAATAAAAGAACTACAAAGTGGTTGAAATGCAGGAGCACAGGAGCAAACATACAGGTGTGTCTGGCATTGTGGGGAAAGCTGAGCCCAAGGTAGAGAATCCTGCTTGGCAGAGGAGCCCAACCATCAGCCAGGGCTTGGCATGTTGACCCTGGGTGAGAGCCTTGCTCCTCTGGTCTGTGCTGCTGCTCTACTCTGGACCAGGGGGGCTGTTTTGTGCATGCCACAGAGCAGAAATCTGAAAATAAACATCAATAATTGCATCGTATATCTATTCTTCTTAGCAAATATATTTTGGATTAGATATCATTGTGGTCCATTCTTGTAGCCATCCCTCTTAAAAACTGCAAAACCTTGGAATTGCTTTTGAGGTAAGGAGGAAAAACAAAAGAGAAAAAAATCTTGTAATTACAGTTTAAAAAAACTCTCTCAAAATGATATTGATAAAACTCAACAGGGTAAATTTTATATCAGACTGTAACACCTGATATGAAAAAAAAAAATGCATTACTAACCAGAACTCAAGCCTACTTTGCTCTAAAACTACAGTCATTATTAGTGACATGAATAATTCACTCTAATTAAAATAAAAACGAGCATATAAATATATATAAATTTTTGTGTGTGTGCGTGTGTGTGTCTGTGTGTACGTGTATTTTCTCTGTCTTAAAAATAGTGTTTACTGGAAAAATAGCAAACAATTCTACTCTTAAATTCTTTTTGGTGGGTATATGAATAGTTTCAGTTAGCATTTATAGGCTTACTATTAACAATTATGTCATTCTATTTTTATCTATTCTGTACATTTAATTCAATGTGCATTTTTCCCACTCTTTTTTTTCTTATTTTAGAAGTTTAGCCTTTGGGTAAAATAAAGAAATTAATTATTTTTTGTCAAAATGGTGCAAGAACATAGCTCTGAGGTTATGAAACAAACTTCATTAGTGGCGAATGTCTTAAATTTTTTGCTATTGTTTTAGCTGCCCTGAGAGACCTTTAAAAATGAAACTTAGCACTAATGGACCTGAAATAATAATACTAACCATAGCATAGACTCTTGTTGGAGTTATATTATAAATGAGAAATAGTATTTCACATAATTAATTGCCAAAAGTTTATAAATGAAAGAAACTTTAGTGTTTTTTAACTGCAATTTTACTCAATGGTGAAAAAAAAGCATCCATAATGTTCCATCATTAGCAATGGTTTCCAATGAAACACAACAAAGAACCTTTCAATATTTAGTTGGGAAATTATTCTGAATGTTCTTTGGGAGGGAAGAAATTATTTAATCCAATTTCTGTAATTCCAATCTGTTAAAGTTTTGAAGATTTAATTTCTGTCTCAAGTTCTTTGCTGATAGAATTTGGTGACTGAGATTTAATGTTATATAACATTATCTTAGTATTTCAATGAAAATGAAAAACAAAATCATGCAAAAATAATCCACTCAAAGTCAAGTAGTTCATCTGTAACCATGTCTAAGCCTAAAAACGTGTGGTTCTTTGTCAAAATTCTTAAGTTTCTCAAAGACATATAAGTCTCAACGGAAAATATACCTGAAAGTTTGGTGTGAATTGATGGCTTTGAGCAGAGATACCTACATTGATTCTCTGCCCCAGAAGGGAGAGGCAGGGGCAGCTCAACTGTTAGACCTCAGCATCAGAGAGCTCCCCTGGTGTACCTTCCACACTGGCAGCACTCCAAAAGCTTTTCATGCCCTGATTGGTGTCAAACAGTAATTGGGTCTCTTGTGAGGTGAGGGAGTAGTGAAGGACAAATGAGGTGTAGTGACATAAAGCATCCATAGGAATGCATCCATAGGAAAATTGCTCAGTACCTGAAGGCACACCTTCTCTTTGATTTTTTTTTTCCCTTATATAAGTGTAGAATTAGGGCTGAATTTGTAGGCTAGACAAACTTCAGGGTTTGTTGAGGGTTGTGTGCATTTTGTTGGTTTTGTATATAGGGAGATTTTAAAATATATTTGGGCTCTGAGGAAGAACAATCTCTACAGCCCACACAATTGCAAGCCTTTACAAGTATGTAAATAAAAATGTTGATTTTGTAATTGTGCTTGTTTGTTTAGCTGTCAGTTTTTAAGCTGGAGATTTTTTTCATTTTGTAGACAAAATTCATGTGACTGATAGACAACACTGTATTTTTATTTTGATTTGGGAAGATAAGCTTTGCAAGTATATTTAACAAGTTCTTGAAAAGGGATGAATCATTCAATTTGTTTTTTCATTTCTTGTCAGGAATATTACTTAACTAATCCAACATAAAACCAATAAAGCTGTCAATCTGCTCTCTACCACAAGTTCTTAAAAAGATATATCAATATATCTATAGCAGGAGAGTAAAATCTCTTGCCCAACTAATCATCTTCTTGTTTACTTTTAGTGTTAATATTCCTTCACTCATCCAAATAGTTTTCTAAAATTGGAAACAGGCATGCAAAGTGACATAAACTGGAGATACTCATCAACTGCAATTTGACCAAATTGGTGCTGCAATCAAACCTGACTGACAGTTACCAGATGTTGCATTGGCTTGCTCTCATTGCCAAGAGAACAATCATTTATTAAAAAGATTACTTGATTATAATGAAAGCAGGTTACTTCCAAGTATTTTTTTAGGCTTTGCAAAGAAGACTTACAAATTAATAGAAAAGGGCCTCCAAGTGATTATCACAAAAACATTACAACCTTTCCTTGACCAAGTTATGACCAAACAGCATAAGATGCAGCATATAGGTCATGAAAATGAACTGAGTGGGATGAGCCATGGCAGGGACCCTGGACCAAGTGGTGTCAGAACACCACCTGAGACTGCTGGAAAGGTGTAGTGTGATATCACCATTGTCTGACTTGATTGATGACATGTGCAACAATCCCCCACTCCTCAAGGACAGCATAGGGAGAAAAGGTGTTTAAGCAGAGTCCATGTCAGGGCTGAGCTGCTGGGCTGTTTGACACTGAGCATGGCTGGGATGATCACTGTGTTTCCTCAGGCTCCTCTGTGCCAACCCGTGGAACTGGTGCCATGGCTGTCTCAGCTAATTCTCACTCACGACCAGCTCTTTTGGGATCTCAATTAGAAAAAACTATATATTTTATTGTCTAAAGGGTAGAAATTATAGAAAATATCACAGCAATCTTATGTCTCACCCAATGCTAGGAATGGTGTCTGCTGGATGAGAACCTGTTTTTTGACTATGACATGCTCAGAGTTTCCACCTGTGGTTGAGGTGGTCAGCCTCACATTTTAAAAATATTTTTCCAAGTGAGCAAAGCTATCAACCTGCACAATATCCAAATTTCCATGTGATTTCCATGGAGGTTCACTTTGAACACTGTGTTCTTACACTTCTCCTTAAGAATGAGCTGGTACAGGACAGAATTAACGGCAATGCATGCTGACATCAGAGAGTACATGTTCAGCTCACAGAGAAGTCACTCAGATATTAACATACAGGTCTCTACAACCGAGGCCTGTGATTGTACCCTGCCTATATTCGGACTGAAGTCACGATCTAGTGGTAAAAGTGTCTTCCTTGGTGCCCTACTACAGTACCTGCATGTGTGTGACTGTGTGTGTGTGCATGACTGCTGAGTTGTTCCTGACACAGCCCTGCTGGGTGTACTTCATAAATCAATCTCAGCAGTGTCCATGCATAGGTGTTCCTTTTTTGCCGCATGGCATCAACTCCTGTTAAGAAGCAAGAATTTGTTTTTATGCTACATATAGCCAAATGTTGTACTATAAAGCAGACAATGTATATGCAAGGGAAATAAAAAGATTTATGCTGCAAACCCTCATATTTTCATGTCTGCAATCTCTAAAACTGCATTCAGGCATTGTTGAAAAGTATGCAAATGAAATGTTCTTTATATACAGGATGTAAAAGAAATTGATAACATGTCCTTAAATTATTTTTAAATTCTTTTATTATTATTATTGTTATTATTACTATTATTATTATTATTTCACCATTTCTTAGATCCAAAATACTTTTAGCTGAATAGTCAAAACTTACATATGTCATTAACTCCATAAAATTCATTATTTCTTCATAATATAATTATTAAGAAAGTTGCAAAGAAGATGACACAGAGAACAGATTTACCTCCCATAAAAATTGTAAAAGAAAATGGATTAAAGTCTAGCAAAAAACATAAGGAAGAAAGAAACATGCAGTTACTGGGACTGTGAGTGAATCACTTGTTTAAAACAGAAAAAAAGGTTAATGTCTAACTTGGGGGAAATGGAATGTTTGATAGCTCAATGGAGAACTGCCCCACCTTTATCTCAGGCTTCAAATAATATGAAGTACTTAATATTCTAAATTGCAAAAAAACCCTACTTTGTGGTTTTAGGGAGAGTAATGGTGGTTAACCTTTCTGAGCAGTTGCATAAGCCAAGTATTCCTATTAAACCATTAGAGGAAACATTTACATAGATTGTGGAAACTACACAACATCACTTTTTCCCTCAGCTGCTGGTGACTTCAGACTGCTTTCACATTTATAATTTTTTTTTTTAAGTGGCTGAATTAAGAAAATTAATAGAGCATTGCCAGTTCAGAGATCCTAAATGATGCATTACAGGAACAGTTAGTGTGTGTATGTGAAAAAAGAACCAACCTAAAAGTGGTTATTAAGTGAGAGTAATTTAACCCTCACATATCCCAGAATTTCTGTATCAATGAAGACAGCAACTAATGATGCCAGTGAGATGCATCTATATTATGAAATCTGTGCAAAAAGAAGGAAGCAGTGCAATACCAGTATGGTCAAATGTCATGAGTTTCCTTTGTCATCTCATGATGCAAGTAATTTTCAGTCAGTACAGTAATGCAAAGCAGAAAAAAAAGCAGGTTATTTCAAAAACCAATTTCAAAAAGCAATTTACAAGACTACAGAACTGTATATGTAAATTCATGAGTTAGCAAATTAAAAACGGATCAAACTGAGAGTGACATACAAAACATTTTGTTTAGTTTTGATGACAGATGACATTATTTTACAGTTTAAGAAACAATACATAACATTAGAGCATATTACAAGGTTACTTTTTAATTGTAATTTACCACAGTTTTATCAGACATAAAAGAATTCATTGAAAACCAGATTTAAGCTGGTTACTAAACTGCTGTCTGATTTATCAGATAAAAGCATTACAGAGCAGATCATAGTTAAGACAAAACATGAAACAGTTTCTCCACAGCATGTTTTGTACTAGTAATGCATACCAAAATTACTAAGTGGAAAGAAGTACTATGTATGTGATACTGGCTGATATAACTTAACCTATGAGTCTACCTCTTTGATTAGAAGGATGAAGAAAAGCTTATCCACAGAAGACTTAAACTGTATCTGTGCTATTCTGTTGGCTTTTCTTTTTTCTGAACTATCCTCAACTTTTTAACTGTCCACATTCAATGTGTTTGTCACATCCAGGCTCTAATCTAGGGTAAGCAAAGCAGTTCTCCTGACAGAATAGTTTAGTTATAATTAAACAGTTTAGTTGTGTCTGGATTCCTTGCATTATTTCTGATGTGTTCTGTAAAGTCGAAAATTTAAATAAATCCAGAATTCCCATAACTAGTAATGAAATCTTGGTCATGAAAAGCATGCAGTTATCAAAGATGTGACTTGACATAGTATTCCTCTAAGCCATACTTAGTATTCCTGGTTGAGGGTACTGTAACTATATGGCTCCTTCCTCCTAAAATAGCTCTTTTCTATCAAGGAAAGACCTTCAGAACCAAGCAAAACAAATGGAATAGAAAATTAATGAGGTTCATATACTGGAAGAAGACATGCCTAAATCTGTCACAGAAAAATGTCTTCACCTTTGACTTACTAGTCCTTTTCTTTACATAATGCTATCCTGGACCTGAGAAAAACATCCTGTATGAAAGCAGTAGGAAGAACTGATAAATTTCTCTTCCAAATCAGCTTCACTTGTAAAGGGAAAAAAAATCCAAAATGGGATGTTAAACCATGTCAGCCCTCTTATTAGAAGGTGGAAGAGGAATTACTAAGACTAGAGTATTTTGCTGCAAATTTCAATGCAAGATGCATCCTTGGGCTGTTAGAAGAGTTTGCTGCTTATTCTATAAACTCAGTGTCTGCAAATAAAGTGGCTGTTCTATACTATCTCTTTGTAGGAATGGCTCTTTCCAAGGATGATTTATCATAAAATCGTAGAATAGTAAGGGATTGGAGAGGCCCTTAAAGATGAATTTGTACCCATTACTCCTTGTCTTATTACTAGAGCTTCTAAGCAAATTCCTCTCCAGCTTCTCTGTAGGCTGCTTCAGACAATGGAAGGTTGTTGTGAGGTCTCCACACAACCTTCCCTTCTCCAGGCTGAACAGCTCCAACTTGCTCAGCCTGTCTTTGTCAGGGATGTGCTCCAGTCCTCTTATCAACTTCATGACCTTCCTCTGGACTTGCTGTCACAGTTTCATGCTCTGCTTATGGTGGGGACACCAGAGCTGGATGCAGTAGGTGACCCAGGAGGGGTCTCACAAGAGCAGATCAGAGTGGGAGAATCACCTCCTCCAACCTGCTGGCTGCATTCCTTTGGATACAGCCCAGGATACAATTGGCCTTCTGAGCTGCAAGCACACACTGACAGCTCGTCTCAGATTTTTCATTAACCATTAAGTCTTTCTCCACAGGGCTGCTCTCAATCCCCTCTTTGCCCAGTCTGTATGTGTGTCTGAGATTGCCATACCCCAGGTATAGACTCTTGCACTTTGCTTTGTTGAACTTCATGAGGTTTGCATTTGCCCACCTCTAAAGTGTGTCAAGGTCCCTCTGGATGGCATCCCTTCCCTTCAGCTCTAAATAAAGGGTTCTGTAATCCCTAAGGTTTCAGAAAAGATTTACATGAGTTTGGGTTTGGCTTAGGATATATTATCAAATTCTTTGCCTTTTTCTTTCCGTCTGAGGAGTACTTGGTCATTTATGATAAAAAACTAGATTGCAACAAATGAATGGAAATTTCAGTGATAGCTCTATTCTCATAATTCACTATTCTATATAAATATTACTAAGAAGAACAGCAGGCTTTAACATGGAGCTAGGATCTTTGATGGTATAAATCCACAACTCAATAGATTTATGCAAATTTATACTATTTGAGCTTATTGTGTGCAGTTCTACTAGAGAACATTTTCTGCCATGCAAACACTTCCATTTCACAGTTAAATTAACTTCACAATTATCAGGATTGGACTTATTCTCGAAAAAGCCCTAATGATACCTTTGCTACTTATTTAAAGGAAACCACATAATATTAATTAAATGATGTTTTTTTAAATGAAATGACCCTTCTTTATTGATGTTGGGAGAAGTCCTAATTTTAAGATAGCAGTATAGGCTCCAGCTGCTCTAGAACTCAGGAAATAAGGCAACATATACTGGACAACATATATACTGGACTGTTGGAGCAATAAAGCAAGCAATTAAAATTTCTAACACACTTTTTCACTCTGGCAGCTCAAGCTGTAAAAATGTACCTAATAAAACACTTTATTATTTCTGAAACAGAACATTTTCAAGTCCACATAAATGTGAAAAGAAAACCTCTTCAAGATAGAAAATTTGATTGTACACCAGTAATTGGCAAATTTATGTTTAAAAATACTAATGCTGAAATATTCTGTTCTATTTTTAACCAAAAGTCTTCAAGATAAATGTCTTTTTGTCAAAGCTTGACCCTTTAGTCTGAAGAGTTTTTAATTTTATTTTCTTTCTATAAGTGCAGGTTTTTTTGTGAAAGTAATATCTGCTAATTTTAACCATCTCAGTCATTGAATCATATGATAATTAAATAATTTTTGCAAACTTAATACCTATGTTCAGCTGGATAATTAGTCATTTTTAAGTACACTGTTATCAACTTACCCTTGTTTTGTTTGAATTAAAAAAACCAAACAAACAAACAAAAAAAACTAGACTTATAAAATGTTCTTTATCAGATTCTAGTATTTTCAGTGATGCATTGTGGTATTTGTAGATTTCTCAATCTTGCTCAATAGGCTCATGAGAGTACTTGAAAAAGAAGCAGTAAAACTAATAATGAAATAACTGAGACAAAAATGTATGAAGATACAGAGCTACAGATACATAGCTATTTTAAATGTTAAACAGATCCTAAGCACTGTGGGATACCTGGATTTCATGAAAGCAGTCTAATTTAGTATCGAATTGCATCTCTTATCAAAGTGCAAAGATATTATCAATTTACCTTATTATTTTATAATGAGATGTTCTACATTGAATTACTCTGTTCGCTGCAAATATGAATATAATTAAAATTTTATTTTTGAACAGCAGTTTCATTTCAACTGTCTAGGTAGATTGCTTAGCTAAACATTGAATTTTTGATTGTACTGTCTTTATCTACTTTTACCCCAGTGGATAAGAAAGCTTTTTTTTTTTCCAGGATTCAATAAAAAGTTCATCTTAGAACCCTGTATAAGATCAAGAGTGGTGTTAGCAGCTTTAATAGAAAGAAGTCTAAGTCAGCACTGAGATGTACTGAATCTGTTCTGTAACATGAACATATTGAGAGCCCCAAAACAAAGTTTTGTGAGAATTGTGAACTGTACATCAATTTTTTCACATGGTTCAAGCAGCTCTAATATCCAGTTTTAGACCAGAAATTGCTCATTCTGTTGTTTTGAAAGCAGTCTGTGTGCAGCTGTGTGGGTAAACTTGCATGGGAGCAAGGCACATCCTTGATCACTGTCCTTTGGTGCAGAAAACCACTTCACTGTTGGCACGTGGCCTGGGCTGATTTTGGTCTGTGCCTGCTCATACTCATCCAGATAATACTCAGCCATATTAAGGGATACCAAAAGCCAGGAACCACGCTGAATAAGAATAATGAATGAAACCACCCAGTATTTGCAGAGAGAGATGAGATAGTTGCTGGCAGTGATTATCAATATAGGCAAAGCTTTTTCTGCTTCCCATCCAGTGACTATATGTGGCAGTAGAGCAAGAGCACTAGCTGAACTGAGGGTGTATTTGGGACCATGACTCAAGTCTCTAGAATATACTGATAACTAGAAAGAATGGTTAGACATAAAGTAGGTGATTCCTGTCACCAAAAAACTTCCCTTTAATCATTGTTTTGAAGCAGTGACTGTAACGCACTTAAGTTTCCTGCCCCATCAATGAAGAAGGATAGTAGTTTTCAGGGTCACCTGAGCAATGTTCCTTTTTCCCCAGCTGAGGCACAAAATTTAGATGAACTGGACCTTGTGCAGTATTTTCAGTAAGAGATATAGAAAGGAGCTTGCTTTTATGGCTTACCTCTGAGCACTGTTTGACTCTTTATAAATTATTAAACATTCATGCTCACTTCACTTCTGTGATTAAAGGAGATATCCTCCATTTACAGCAGAATAATGGAGATACAGAAAGATTAAATAGACTATTCTCAAAGCCTAGGCCTAAAGGCTGCTATTGATTTGAATGAGAATTAGATCAGGCCATTTGTGAATTTACTTCCTGAGAAAGTGTGAAAAATCCATCTAAATCTATTTATAGAACTAATACTGTAACCCAGTCATGTCCCTTAATTTCTGTATTGCTGTATCTTCCTAGAAAAAAATAATAATTTTTAAATGCCTTAAATGACCTCCTATCTTTTGAAGAAATATATAATATATATATGTATGTGTGTGTGTGTATACACATATATATATGAGCACACACACGTGGATATGAGTGTAATAAAGTATATGTTCCGAAGAGGAAGTGCTTTGGAGCTGAGGATTACATTGTGGGAGGGAGGCAGGTGAGATTTCCTACCCATCAGGAGCTCAGGACCAGAGCAGAGGGAGCCGCCCCAACCTCACCTCCCAGGTGGGAAGTGGTGGAGCTGTGACTCACAGGCAGCTCTGACTCGCATGGGTGGAGCCAGCAGGGACCACGCCCAGCCCCACCTGGACAAAGCCACCCCCAGGGAGCTTGTCTCTGACAAATTGTGGGGTGATGTGGAAGGGTTAGAGGGACTGGTGCTAGTGAGGGCCCTCTGCTGCTGACTCTGAAATGTGCTGGCCACACTGGAGCACATTTGCAGTCTTACAGAGATGGGCCAGGGACTCCTGAGGTAACAGAAGCCAACAAACACCAGGGAAATATCTGAAAGGTGTTAAGGGGTGTTCCTGTAGGAAGGCAACAGCCTTCAGCAACAGCTGAAAGCCCAGCTGAGGTGCCTTCACACGAATGCATGCAGCATGGGCAACGAGAAGAAGCTGGAAGCCACCAAGCACTGCTGGAAAGTTACGCCTGCTTCCTGGGCTGCACCAAAAGCAACAGAGCATCAGGCTGAGGAAGTGGATTTTGCGCCTTCTCTCCACTCTTGTATGACCCCAGGAGGAGTACTCTGGAGTCCCCAGCCCAAGAAGGACATTGACCTGTTGGATGAGTCCAGAGGAGGGACACCAATGTTATTAGAGGCATTGAGCACTCTGTTATAAGGACTAAGAGAATTGAGTTTGCTCAGTCTGGAGAAGAGAATGCTTCAAGATGACCTGTGGTCTTTCACTACTTGAAGGGAGGCTGCAAAAAAAAAAATAAAAAATGGGAACATCTTTTTTATGTGAGCATGCAGAGACAGGACAAAGGGCAATGAAGGAGAGTAGGTTTGGTTTAGGTATTAGGAAAAAAATCTTTGTTGTGAGTGTTATNAAAAAAAAAAAAAAAGGGAACATCTTTTTCATGTGAGCATGTAGAGACAGGACAAAGGGCAATGACTTTGAACTGAAGGACAGTGGGTTTGGCTTAGGTATTAGGAAAAAATTCTTTATTATGAGAATGGTGAGGCACTGGAACAAGTTGCCCAGATAAGCTGTGGATATCCCATCACTGGAAATATTCAAGGCCGGGCTGGATGGGGATTTGAGCAACCTGGTCTAGTGAAACATGCCCCTACCCATGGCAGAGAGGTTGGAAGGAGATGATCTTGAAATTCCCTTCCAACCCAAGCCATTCTATGCTTCTATGGCATTGGGAGGGCAGGGGGTGGACACAGGGAAGGGTTGGGATTCTTGGTATAATTTGGGGGGGGGGAAACAAATTGAAAATAAAACCAGAAAAAGTTCAATTTCGTGAGATAGTAATGCACCTGTGCTTGAAGTGGCTATTTTGTAGTTTGAAATCAGTTACACAATATTGAAAGAAAATGATAAAATGAGAAGTTATGAAAAATCATGCAAGTCAGAAAATTAAATTATATGAGTAGAAGAAATGCTGAAATATATATCTTGATCATTTCTGTGAGTCAGGTTACTTTAATATGTTAACAATGGTCCTTCTAAATTCTGAATCCATAAGTTACTCTGAAACAGTGAAAAAGAAAAGAAAAAGGGAGTTTATAATAATTTTTCGGTAAACCTGTTGAATCATTTCACCTTCAGATAAACTGGAGCAGTTTCAAGATTGAAAGATCATTGCAAAATATTGAAGGCATCCCATAAGAAAAGATGGCAGATTTCTGTGTATGTTTTTAAGCTATAATTATACAGAATCATAAAATGAGTTTCTGGGGATATTTTTTGGGGGGGGATACAAGACAAACTTTGATGTTTTTAACATTACTTGACCCAATTTAGTAGCACAGTTGACAAGTATTTTGGTGCCTCTGGAGACACATGATTTCTAGAAAGAATGCAGAACTGAGCTCTGATGATTACTTGTCGTATATGATTGTGTTGGCTTCAAATGCAAAGTAGATCATATTTGTGTGAAAATCTACTTTGAAGAAAAATAGTGCTTATTATAGAAATGTTCAAGAGGTAGAATGGTAGAAAAAATGGGTGTGAAAGCAACATCAGAGTGGATGGATTCTTTCAAGTCAGAGAAAGGCTAAATAGTTAATTATTAAGTATATGGCTCAGTAGATTAGAATTCTTAATAGGGTAGAAAGACTATTGCCTCCAGACATGTTATACTTTTGGTGATTTATTTATAAATAGTATTATAAACCTTATTCTAATATCTTAGTGAAATGTTGTAAGATATTATTATTTCATATGTAGTGTTTTAATCAAGTTAATGTCAACAGACAATTTTTATTTCAAACTAGAAGTTAAAAAAACTTCTTGGTTCACTAACAAGAATCCAGGTGTGATAAGGATCAGTCAGGAAAAAATTCTGATATTATTGTCCTATACCTGAAATTCTTTGACCCTGTATTTAGATGTTGCTAACAGCATGGTTAGAAAAAAGTACTGAGGGAACCGACATGAGGACTGATGAAGTTTTTTTTCCTTATAGATATTATTATTATTAATTATAGATGTGTGTTATAGTCAGTTTCTTATCTTAAAGGCAGACATTGTTCATAACTGACCCTGTAAAGCTAAATTAGACCCACTATTATAAAAAGTTTCATTTCTAAATTTTGGAGATGATTTTACAATAGTTTCCAAATTAGGAAATTCTATTCTTTCTGATTCATTAAACTTTCTGGAATTTTACTTGATGAGTGAAACATGATGATATTAGTTGATTTCATTCAAATATTAATGAAATTTTTATTAACTGAAGGCTTGAAGTAGGTAAATTACACAAAAAAAGGTGGCAAGCTAAGCTATAATTGTGAAGAAGTTATGTTAGTGTAAGAAACAACTCTGAGAGGTAATTAATAATTAAAATTGAACCCTGCTATTGAGGGTGAAAAAAGCCCTTGTAGTAGGCTGACCCTAGCTAGATGCCAGACACCCACCAAAGCTTCCCTATCATTCCCCTCCACAGCTAGACAAGGGAGAGAAAATACAATGAATGGTTCATGAGTTGAGATAATGATTGGGAGAGATCACTTACCAAATAATGTCACAGGCAAACCAGGCTAGAATTAGGGATATTGATTGAATTTACAACTAATAAACTCAGAGAAGGATAATGACAAGTAAAATAAGACCTTAAGAAAACCTTCATCCTGCCCCTGCCTCCTTCCCAGCTCTACCTCTTCCCCCAGCAGTGCAGGGAGATGGGAATGGGGGTTATGGTCAGTTCATCAGTTTCTGCTGCTGTTCAAGGAGAGGAGTGTTTCCCCTACACCAAGGTGGGGTCCATCCTACAGGAGATAGCTCTCCATTAACTTCCCCAATATGAGTCCATCTTCACAAACTACTGCAGTGTGGGTCACTCTTCCACAGGGTGCAGGTCTTCAAGGACAGGCTGCTCCAGGATGGGCTCCTCTCTCCACAGGCCTCCCACAGGGTCACAGCCTCCTCTCAGCCATCACCTGCTCCAGTGTGGGTCTCCTCCATGGGCTGTGGGTGGATCTCTGCATCCCTGTGGTTCTCCCTGGGCTGCAGGGTAATCTCAGCTCTGGAGCCTGGAGCACCTCCTCCCCCTCCTTCTGCACTGACCTTGGTGTCTGCTGGGCTGTTCCTCTCATGTTCTCACCCTGCTCTTCTCTGGCTGCAATTATGTAAGTGCAATAAATTTTCTTTTCCTCCTTCTTCACCTTGTTATCAGAGAGGTGTTACCATCATTTCTAATTGGCCTGGTCTTGGCCAGGGGCACGTCCATCCTGGAGCTGTCTGGCTTTGGCTCTGCTGACCATGGGGGAAGCTTCTGGCAGCTGCTCACAGAAATCACCCCTGTAGCCCCCTCCATTACTAAAACCTGCTGAACAAACCCACTTCAACTCTGCAATATCAAAATAGTACAAATACAGTATTTCTTAATGAGAAAAAAATCTTACAGCTTGGTAGTTTTAAACTAGCATGTCTAAAACATATTTAACATGTTTTATTCCATGTTTTTCCTAAGATCTTTCTAGGGAATTAGGCTGTTGTAAAATTTATAGTCACTGCATCTCTTCAGCACGTGGATAGATTCCACAGTGTTAGCTGAATTCAGGGATACATAAATAAAACTCTTTCATTAGAAATTATTTCCTGCGTTTAATGGGATAGTAAGCAACTCTTCCCTCCCACAGATGGATTTTTGATACTTTTGATGAGAAATTAATCTCTTACTATATCAGATTATAAAAATAATCATTAAGATTATTTCAGTTCCAGTAAAGCAAAATATATTTATTTTTCACACTATATGAACCTAAAACTTTGTAAAAATAAATTACACAAATGCTTGAAAATTATATATAGCTTGTTGCTGACATCTGAAATTGTTCTGAACCAGATTAGATGACACCATAAAAAGTTCTAAATAACTTTATGTTACTACAACATGATTAATCTGGTTTGTATGTAACTTGGGGATGAAACACTCAATCTCTGTTTGCTATTTTCCTTTATCTTTAAGCCTGGCCTGTTTTTTCTGTCACAATAAACATATATTAAGGTGATCTAAGGCTAAAGGTACTTCAGAGTTCCTAAAATATGTTGTCTTTATCAGAAACAGTGTTATGCATGTTTCACTCCAAGATGCTCCCTTTAAGTGATATTTTTCATTAGTATGTTAATTTTTGCAAGGAAGAAGAGTACAACCACAAGGTTGTTTTGGGTTTTTTTTTGTGATGTACTAAACTAATGATTGGTAGGCTATTACACTGGAGCATGGGAGAAATGCTTTCTCATCCTAGTTTTGCTTTCTGATTGGTCACTGGGAAGATCTGCTCCTCTGAAAGATGAATTTTCAAAATCTGCAACATATTGATTGCCACTTTGTTAAGCAGTCGTTCTGATAAAGTGATTGATTTAAAGAGTAAAATATATCAAGTGTTTATTCAGTTGTTCGAAAGAACTGAAAATCCCTTTTTTCTTGATGGTCTCATCCTGAAATATCTTATTTACAAGGTGTTATCATTTGAATATATCAATAGTTAAATGAAGGTGAGAAGAAATATTGTTAAATTTTCTAACTACTGCTTTCCAGAAAGCTTTGATACAGAGTATTCCTCATTTAAACATGTTTTATTCATTAAAATAGATTTTAAAATGCATTACATTGGGTTTATATAATGATAAAATCAAGCATGACTTTTTAATAGAATTACTCCTCTTCTTGAATGTTAGGGATGGTTACAAAGCTCTAACATAAACTTCGCCACAAGGCTGAAGGAAAAGGTTATGTACACAGTGGCAATTTTGGTACAATTATGATGTTGCTCTGAAAAAATGGCAAATGCTTAGCTATATCTTCATATATAGACCTGTAGCAGCAGTGGAAGTCTACATTTTTCACAGAATCGATAGGTTGGAAGAGACGTCCAAGATCACTGAGTCCAACCCATGCCCTAAAATCTCAGCTAATCCATGGCACCAAGTGCCACATANCCAGCTCCCTCAGCCATTCCTCACAGGGATTGTGTTCCCAGCCCCTCTCCAGCCTCGTTGCCTCCTCTGGACACACTCCAGCATCTCAATATCCTTCCCAAACTGAGGGGCCAGAACTGGACACAGCACTCAAGGTGTGGCCTCACCAGTGCCCAGTACGGGGGCAGAATGGTCCTGCTGGCCACACTGTCCCTGATACTGGCCAGAGGCCATTGGCCTTCTTGGCCCCCAGGGCACAGAGCTGGCTCATGCTCAGCTGGCTGTTGACCAGCACCCCCAGGTCCCTTTCTGCCTGGGCACTGTCCAGCCACACCGTCCCCAGCCTATAACATTGCAGGGGGTTATTGTGGCCAAAGTGCAGGACTCAGCACTTGGACTTATTAAACTTCATCTTATTGGATTCAGTCTATGCTATCCTGCACAACACTGTGAATACAACCATGGGGGAACACAGCTTTGCTTTGCAAAGTTCCGTAAGTTTATATAGCCTTAGAAAACAACCCTTCAGCCTGAGTGCATTGTCCCAGTTTTTTGGCATCTGTAACTACATCCATTTAGAAAATGTCATTTAAAGAATGTAGAAGTTGTCCTACAATTACCACTTACCCCGTGGCATACCCTGGTTATATTTTTCATTCTTAGGCCAGATGATAGCAATGTATACTTCACTTCTTTGTGATCCTATTTCAGCCCTCAATTTCTGTAAGTGCTGTGCTCTATTTAACATAATAGGAAAGGACAGATATATTTAAAAACTGATTATTTCACAATAGAACTGGGTCATAAGTGTAATTTTTTTTTTTTACTATCTGTATTTTATGATATGATAATCAGTCATAAAATGTGCTTTTAAATATTAATTTCTAGCTGAAGTGCTGATGCAATTTATTTTAGACAAATTGTGCCTAAGAAAATATGTTATTAGTAAATGAATGCTCTAGATTGTTTGCACAAACTTTGTCATTATCTGGGCCACATTCTCATTCAAAATTCTTCTAATTAGGCTTAGTTACTTCCTGCTAACCATTGCTCAAATTGTAAATGGGTAGGAAAGCAATCGGATATTGTCCTTGAAAGAAATGTTGAAATTGCTTAAATTTAAAGTAAAATTAGGAAAACATTGAGTACGTTCTTAACTGCCTTTTAATGCTGTCTTATGAAGGGAAATAAGGAATAGCATCTTTCCATCAGCTTCTTGGCTTTTTATAGACATCCACTCATGACTGATGTGGAAATTACAACAGAAGTTCTATTTTTGTACTGGTTTTGTCCTTAGTAGGTAACAGACAGGGCAGGTTTTAAGTATGATTTTGGTCCTGAGGGTAGGAGCATGCCAGGTATGCCTATGGTGGCTGCAGGTTATTAAGCTGCCTGACTAAATCAAGCAAACCAAATTAAACTCAAAGATCTGGCAGAAATGGGCAAGACTTATAGTTGGGCTGGAACACCCAAGGCAGTAAAAGGCAGACTGGGGACAACAAAATATTGAAAAACAAAAGGAGAAGAGGGTAGGGAGCATGAGTTGTATGTGAACAGGTGGCTGCTCAATGTGCTTTCCTCTGACTGTACCTTGTGCTTGATCACTGCAGTCTGTCCTACAGTACATAACATTGCCTGTGTGAGTGTGTTCTCTTCTTGGAGCTTCTGTGTGAGCACAAATGTGAAGCCAGACTAGCAGGTGAGTAGGGTAACAAATCTGAGTGCCAGCAATCAGACTGAGAAGTCATGAGCTCAATGAGTGTGATAGTTTTGTCTTCATAGTGCTTGGTATGGGGCTGTGATTTGGATTTGTGCCGGAAACAATGCTGATAACCCAAAGATATTTTCATGATTGCTGAGCAGTGCTTGCACAGAGCTAAGACCTTTTCTGTTCCTCACACCACCTAACCAGTCAGAAGGCTGGTGGGAGGGAACACGAGGAGTCTGGAGGGGACACAGCTGAAACAGCTAACCCCAATTGATCAAAGGGGTATCCTACACCATATGCTCATGCTCAGCATATAAAGCTGGGGGAAGGTAAAGGAAGCAAAGGACATTTGGAGTGATGGTGTTGGTCTTTCCAACTGCTATGGGTGATGGTCTTGCTTTCCTTGAGATGGCTGAACAGCTGCCTGCTTATGGGAAGTTGTGAAATAATTCCTTCTTTTGCTTTGCTTGCATGTGTAGCCATACCTTTCAAAATGTTTCATTTGTTTGCTTTTAATTGCTTTTCCTCTTAAATTGGTTTTATCTCAACCGACTTTTCTCACTTTTGCCCTTTCAGTTCTCTTTTCCCATTCTATCAGGGAGAAAATGAGCTAGTGGCTGTGTGGGGCAGTGTCTGAATGTCTGAATAATTCAATTGTCTGCAGCTAGCTGCCAGAGAGGGCAGGGGGGATGCCCCTGTGTCCACTTCAGCATGTCTGTGCAGAACTTTCTCTAGCAGAGTCAGTATTAGCATGTTTTGACTGTGCTACTGTTAAGTGTCTCCATGTACTAGTTTTAAGATCTTGTTTGCTAAACAATCTAATGTTTCTCAGGTAGGATGAGATGCCTGTAGCCATCTTTATTAACTAAAGCCTTCTCTTTAATGGATTAAAAGGAGTGATTTTACCAGTTAATTATATGTGATCATAAAACCCCGATTTGAAATTCCCAGGTGATTCTACTTTTCAGTCACAATAACTGACTATTGTGTATAGTATTTGGTTTTAAATTGTTCCAGTGTGAGATTTCTTCCTCCTTCTTACATGAGGCATATTTTACCTAAATAAGAACAATGATACAGACAGTCTCCTTCATGGGGCTCTGTATTTAATGAATCATAGAGACTGAAAATTTGCTAAAAAGATGTAGCTGAACTTGGTAAATTACCTGGAAAAAGAAGACTGAATATGCACAAATAGACATGATAACATGCTCACATAAGTCTGTTTCTGAAAAAATCAAGATAAAATTACTTAATGGGACATTCTCACTTCTAGTCCACCTCTGCTATTCACTTCCTATCAACAGAATCAACTTTTAAGCATAAGACAGGAATACTGCTTTCGGAATAGCTCCACAATATTTATTCTTTCATGTTTTCCCTCGTAAGAAGCATGTAACAAACCTTTGTCTGCTTATTACACACCACACTGAGAAATGTTTTCAAGAGTAACTTCAAATTGTTTTATTTATTCATGGTGGGCTTTTTTCTGAATTAGGAGGTCACTTAGACTTCTCAGTCCTCAACTTTTAAATCTTTGAGTGCTGGATTTCGAACACTTTGATTAAAAAATTGCCTTACTTTCCAAGGTAATGAGTTTCCACTGAAGTCAGTGTTTAAATTATTATGAGAGACAGGATTCTTAAAAGTACCTAAGGGACAAAGTAAACATTTCACCTAAAGTTACTGAAGCTGGTTATTTAGTCTCCTTTGAAGTTCCCACTTTCAGCAATTTTTTTAAAGTGAAGAATCCACCATTTCTAGATTTTTGGAAATTATTTCTTTCCACCTAAAGGAACAGGATAAAAAAGCAGTTGTAAAAAGTTGCGAGAAAAATAAATACTATGATGATGATGAAATACATAATCATTTTGTCATATAACTATTACAAAATTAATTTGTTTTGTAATTAATTTTGGATAGGAATCCAAAAAATGAGCTCTGTTTAAGGAAATTCAACATAGAATTTTAATTTTCTAAACAGTTTTCAACTCTCCCAGGTCTGAGGAGAGAATGTAGTCCATGTCTACACAATTCTGAGAGGGTTCTGTAACCTCTAGATAAGTCTTCTGTGTTTGGGGTTAGTGTCATAACCACCATTCTTAAAAACACATGAATATGGCTTTATTTTGAAAGGTACCTGATCGAATTGAAGGGAATCATGGACAATCTGCACCAAGGTCCTCAGAGCATGTAGGAATTATTTCTCCTGATTCCTGTGCCTTCTTAAGGCAGTAAATAATCTGTTCAAGCATTGTGTTTCTGGAATTGTGTAGAAAGTTAGTCTGAAGGAATTTTTAAAAGGTTCAAATTTGTACCAAGTGAAGTGCTATCTGAATAGCAGAAGCACACGTAAGACTGAATGCAGAGGAAAAAGGAAAAGGGAAATAAGGAAGGGCCAAATGATGTTATTGGGCACTTCAGTTCTGCCAAAATTCTTTATTTATTTATATATTCTCATTATACTCCTTCCAACTGTTTCTTTAAGGATGGATTTGGGTTCTTTGTTTCAGAGATCAAATTATTTAAAATCTTGTTAATATTTAAAGGAAATTTTGTGTCAGTAATTCCAGCCTGGCCCACTAACAGCAATTAAAAGTCCTGTCATTACAAGGGCTGTCCATGTAAAAATAACTTGTAGTACCAGCACATTTTCTATCCAGACTTATCAGTTTTTCAAATTAACAGCATTAAAAAAACCAGCCAAGAACTGAACAAAGAAGAAACAGAATTTAAATAACTTTTTCTCCTTCCTTGACTTGGTTTAGACACAGTTATAGTGAATATGCTTGTATTAATACCAGCTATTTTGTGTCAGAAGCTTCCATTTTCTAAGGCTGTTAACAGGAGATTTCCAACCACAGACGGTTTCAACAATAATTCTTTATTAAAAAAAAACCAACTTCCAAACATATTAAAAGAAACCCCTTGGACTCTCTGGCAAATAGAGTAGTTAGAGTAATTTACTGTCCTCTGCTATTCAACAGCTGCATCACATAAAGCATTCCTCATCCCACTGGCAGAGGAATAACCATGAGTTGTTCAATCAAGAAAGGTCATTCTCACCTTTCAGGAACACATTCTGCTAAATTGCAAGTGGTAGTGATTGGCCCTAAATGAAAACTCTTATAAGACTTAAGACATTTTGTATTTTTTAAAATTTTAAAATTACTGGATTTGAAAATTATACTCTCAAAAAACTATTCCTATATGTGCAACATTTTTCTGAGGAAAAAAAAAAAAAGAGAAAAGAAAGAGAAAAATTATATTGCGAGGCCTAAAATATATGTATTAAGTTATCAGTGAAAAGAATCTTCTGCATGCTTATGTATGAATACTTGTACATGATTCTTTTGCTTTCGCAGAGCTTTACTGATCCTTACCCAACAAGCAAATATTCATGTGTTCATTCTCACAGTGTGTAAGTACTTTGGAAAATAAAATTTCATTTTGCCAGAAAATGATAGGCGCTCTCAGAACATGATGGGACAGATCACACATCTGTGGTTGTCATGGTGAATTTAGGGTGAGGTGGCTAAAAGACCAGGCAGTGCCACTCAGTGACATAAAATCTAACATTCATGGATATAGCAGCTGGATGGTGATTTCTAGACAAAGACTTGTGTTCTACAACACAAAAAATATTCTGCAGGCTGTTGGATGCTCCTGAGTTCATTCCCACTCTTTATGCATTTATTACTTTTTAAATTTGATTGTCATTGTAAAATGTCAGCCTCATTCGTCCAAAGCAACTCCAGACCAATCTCTCTGGTTTCCTCCGTATCTGAAACCAGTTGGGCATTATCTGGGTTACTGTCCTCTTCCTGCTTCCTACCCCAAATAAATTACAAGGATATAAAAGTACTTCTGAACTTCATTGTCCTGAGTGTTATAGTGCCCAATTATAGTTGGCAGATACTGTCCTGATAATTTGGGTGAATCTTCCATATAACCTGTTCCCCTTTCCTATTCCAGCATCAGATAGAGTTGGGCAGATAAAAGTCCAGACTCTTTTTATTCTGAGTTGTGCTTTTGCATATGCATCACTTTGTGATACCAAAAGCTGGAAATTCTCTAGTTGACTACTTAACCTTGCTAGATAAAGCATTGTACAACAGTATCTGTTTGTGACTGGGAATGAGTAGGTTATAGTTTTTTTCCTGTAAATCAGTACCTGTGCAAGGAGGATCATATTCAGAGAGAAATAAACATTTTTTACCTTTCTGTTTGCTTAGAACTGTTAACTAGCTAAGAAGGTTTTTGCAGTTTAGCTCAAAAGCATAAACTGAAAAGGTGAGGGCCCAGTATTCCTACACTCTATAAAAGTGACTTGATGAAAACATAATTGAAAAAGAGTCTGAGTTCAATTCCTTTCTTAATTCAAGGTGTGTCATATATGAGGCAGTCTTTTGCATAGGAATCTTCACATGCTTGTTCCAGAGTTTAGTGCACTGACTGCTCAAAGTCAGTCTACATTTCATTTGCTTTATTTGGATCATTAGTAATTACATCTTGCCTGAAGGGTGACTCTCCATCTCTGCTCAAGACTGGTACCTTTTTGAAATAATTTGTATTCAAGTGAGTAAAACAGTCACCTGAGAAGAAAGGAATAAATATATCTTCCAGCTTTCTAAAGCTAAGATTGGAATTTAGTATTGGTTTGCTACTCCGTTGGTGTCTTTGGGCCAATTGCAAAATTTTGTCCCAGCAAATCCTCCTACAGCTGTTGTGGCTTGAAAGCATTAAAGTATTCTGATGAAAGCATTAAAATAGTCTAATGATGGATTACTTTTGTGATATGATTAGCATGTAATTTTTCTGAATCACTCCTCATCACTTCATTGTTCTCATGTGCCATATTAGAAGACTAAGTACAAATATTTTGTATCTGAATCACACTTCTGGTACCAGGCAGCTAGTTTTTAGAAACTTTGGTGTTTACATTAGAAACAGCAAAGTACGGTTTCTCTATCTGATCTAGATACCTAATTCAAACATTTAGTCATAAATTACAGCCCTAAGAATTCAACTGTGTACTCAGCTAAATCCAAAAGCTCATATGAAAGATGTTTAGAAACAGTCTGATTATTCAAGTTTCTCAAGATTCTGTATCGGAAACAAAATCAATTGCAAAATTTGTTGCTTAATATTTCACAAAGGCTTTCTAGCACCTACTTCAAAGGCCTGAGTCACAAAAGAGTCCAAAAAAGGTCATGTTTTTAAATTAAATCTATTTAATTTTGTGAATTACCAGTAGACATCGACCAAAGCACTAAACAACTTTGCAACAAATTAATAGCTGTATTGCTAGTCTATGAGATAAATTAATTATATTCCAACAGTTTGCCCAAACTGACCCACCAAAAACTAATCATAAACACAAAGCACATGGTTACACATTTACCATTTTTACCAGAGAATAATGGCACAGACTGCTGAATGCACTACTAGCACTTCATTTCTGTAGGAAACTGGTGGTACAAATGCTCAGTTGTGTACACAGAGCTTTGAAGTTCACAGAATCTTTTGAGCATGTAATTGTTAGAGTTCAGTGATTCACAGCTTTCTAATTCAGTTGGTATTCTGGCAAGTTATTTGCCAGCTGCTGTTCACTGAAGCAGATGTTATGAGCCATGCATAAAATTGTCAAGGTTAGAGTTAGTACAAAGAAAGCTCTATCCCTCTCCTGTCAGGATTTGTAACAAAATTTCTACTGACATCATCAGAAGAATCAGCTTCAGAAACTGGGTATTACTCAACCTTATCCCCCATTAGTTTGTGTTCTTTCTGCTTTCATCTTCTCAACCTCAATCTTGCTTGTCATCTTAATGCAGTTTGTATTTGATTTTCCAGCTCTTAACTTCTAGTTGTCTTTCATGCTGATTACTGCACTTGAAAACCTCCTTCAATTCCTGTTTTTCAGCTCTTCACTTGTGTTTCTTTTACTTTTTCTGACATAAAACTGAATAAACAGTAGGAACAATTTTTTTCTGCTTTCTATAATGTTCATTTGGCATGTTTCAAAAGCAATAATAGAATAAGCCACAGCTTAATAGTTTAGAATAGTATGTTGAAGCTCAGATATTGCTACTTGCTTGATGCAGGAAATAGGATTTGTCTTTAGTAGATTTGTTCATTTTAAGTCCCAGTGTGTGTTTCTGTGTCCATTGGATAGAGTATAGCTGGGATTGGAAAAAGAAGCAGTATTATTTCATTAAAATCTTGGATGATCATTCCAATACATGACTAATACCATAAAAACATATTGGAAAATGACAATGTAGGAGATAGCAAGAACTGAATTTTAGAATTGGAATTTTAAAAATTTAGGCCAATTTTACCTGGAATATTTTTCTTTCATCATCAGTTATTATCCTTTCTATATTCTTATAGCTGAACAATACAGTAGTACAATATGAATTTGAATTGTAAGTGAATTTAAGTAAAAAATATGAATTTTCTATATCTAGGACTTGTCTAAACATGGATTCATTTGATCTACAACTATGTACATAGTTGCTGTCTAAAGACTGCAAGTATTTACCCCTAAAACCACTGCATTGATCCAGCTGAATTAACTAAGGATTCAAATTGCTTCTGCAGTCTTTTTGGATATAGAACATGAATGAATATTAGAGACCTACCACTAGACTATTAAATACCCTTACAGCTCAGTAATTTATTGGTATGCTTTGTAACCCGATATTATTGTTAATCTTCTTATTGTTGCTATTTATTCTATTGTTGCCACTTATTTTTAACTTTTAATCGACAAAACCAGGACAGTCCCTTGCTTAAAGTGTCTTGCTGCTTTTTTTTTCCTTTGCACACTTATATTTTCAATAGGCAACTATTCAGATATCTAATTTGACATTGGCACATAACTAGACATGATCAGTTTACATATCAATTGCATTCAAACATCAGGTGTGCTATTGTGATTGTCTTTTACATAAGAAAATTAGAAAATCCTAAAATTAATATATGCTGCTTATAATGTCACAAAATGACCTGCTACTTATTCTCAGTGACAGTAGAGAAATGATCTAGCTCTTGAAGTTCTGAATGAATGAGACAAAATAACCATGACCTCTTTGTGACTGATCATTTTGATACTAAATATGCAAAAGGAAGCCAATCATAATATATTTGAAATTAAACTTTGAGGAAGTAATAAATCTATATTCTAAATATCATTATGATAATTCAGTATGAGACTTGATATGAAGTCAGATGTTATTCTCTGATGAAGTAAAGAAAAAACTCTAGACATAATGAGCTTTTGATTTCAAATGTATAATATGTAAAATACATGGTAGAATAGAGGATGAACGTGTTCTGTTTGGAATGAAATCTAAAGAAGGAGCAAGAGTATGTGTGTATGCAGAGAGGTTGATGACTGCCAAAATTTACAGAAGCCATTTGAAATAACCAAATACTAACATATTGGTTTCTTTGGTGTCAAAAACCAGTAATGTGTCTTTTATCATAAAACTCATTGGAGAATCCTGTAGCACAGTTCTTGGTAGTAGACATATATTGAAAAATACTTGAAAATTACCAATAATTAAGCAAAATATGGTGCTGGTCTTCCAGTCTTTTATACTTTCCCACTAGTATTGAAAGATCTCTAAAAAGCATTTTACTTAAGCATTGATTTTGCTTTCTGTATACTAGATTCAATTATAAAGCTATGAACAATTTAAAATATTCTATTTTAATTGAAATACATTTTCTAACGGCAGTTAAAAATTTAGTTATGTAACCTGTTCTTGAAAGCATCTGATTGCCAAAAAACTACTTTGGTAATTGCTATTAAATTTTTATCATGAACAACATAAAATATTTATTTAGATAAACTACAGACTACTATTTCCTTTTAGTACTCTAAAATAAAAGTCATGCAACCAATATTTATTTATTGCTTAAAAGTAGTATGAAAAATTTCCTCAAGCAGTGAATATAATGATATAAGATGGGAATAAGCATTTTTTTTCTGGCCTTTTAATGCTATAAAATCAATATGCAAACTTATATATGTACTCAGTAAGAACTTGCCATTTTCATTGCTAACTTCTTTAGTCTCTTCTTCCATAGTGAAAGCAGTTGTGCATGTTGTACCCTTCAAAGTACAGAATAATGGAATCATAGAATATAGAATCACGGAATGGGTTGAGTTGGAAAAAGGGTTATAAAGATCATCTAGTTTCTGTCATGGTCAGGGACAACTTCCACTAGGCCAGATTGCTCCAAGTCCTGTCCAATATGGCCTTGAAAACTCCCAGGCGCAGGACATCCACAGCTTCTCTGGGCAAGCTGTTCTAGTGTTTCATCACCCCCATCATAAAAATAACACCTCATGTCCAATCTAAATATACCTGCTTTCAGTTTAAAGACATTCCACCTTGTTTTATCACTACTGGCCTTGTCCAAAAGCCTGTCTCTGGTTTTTTTTCAAGCCCCCTTCTGTATACTGAAAGTTTGTCTGGTCAGAAGTACCCAAGGTTCTCCTTTTTACAGTTTTCAAAAATGGATGTAATATTCCCTTTCTGCAGTCACTGGGATCTTTGCCTGACTGCTCTGACTTTTTAAATGCAATATAGAGAGGTTTAGCAACTACATCAGTCAACTGCATCAGTCCTCTGCCTTCCTTGTGTGATGTCTTACACATGATAATCAAGAGGTCTTGCACACTAAGACTTCATCAAAGAGCTGTCAGTTTTGTTCACCTTCTTTGTGCCTGGGGGCATTTTCCCTGGGGGTGCATCAAAAAAATTCCTCAAAGAATTTTTGAGGAAATTCAGTCTCTTGACTCTACTCTTCTTCTTCACATGTCCATTAAGAACAGGATCACCAGGACATGGTCATTGCAGCCCAGGCTGCCGATGGTGTTGACATCTCTAATTAGTTCATCTGTGTTTGGCAGCAACAGGTCTAGTAACACTTTTCCTCTTGTCAGACTATCACATGGATTAAAAAGTTTTCCTTGATGCACTTAAAGAGTCTTCAGGACTGCTTACAAATTGCTGTGCTGCTGTTATAGCAGATGTGAATGCCCCAGCAAGTTCTATGAAATAGAACTGTAGTCGAAGTAAGAAGGATTTGTCAACATCTTCCTTTTCATCAGGCAGCTGGTAGTAAACACAAACCACAAGGCTTTGTTGGATTGGCCTCTTATTTTCATTCACAAACTCTCAACCTGTTCATCATTGTTTTTCAAAGATAACTCTGTGCATCACACAAGGAAAAAATCAATCCATTTTTTATATTATAGAAAGTGATCCATACGCCAATCTCCTTCTTTGCCTGATCCTATAAGTTCCTTGTTTATAATGATTGCTTGCAGTGCTCCAAGCTGTGTGATTCATCCCACCAGATTTTACTACTAGTGATTAGATCCTAGCTTTCTAGATGCACAGTGGCTTCCATCTGCTCCTGATTTTTTGACTTATCCTACCTCATTGGTGTAGTCATTTCAGTTGGGCTATTGGCTGTGCCACCATTTTAGAGGAACGCGGCCTAATTCCTTCAAGGCATTTCACAGGTGTTTCCACTGTGGTTCCTAACACACCATCATTCCCTGGTCTTTCTTTACTCAAAACTCTATTCTCTTCTCCTAGTAAGTTTAGTTTAAAGCTGTTCTTGTAAGCCTATCTGACTTGGTGAAAACTTTCCTGCCTGACCAGAACACTACTGCTTCCTACATTTTTGAAGTACCTCACAGTAATTCATTACCCTTAATTTCTCTTTATAGCACAATGTTAAAAGCTTCTAAATATATTTTCCCAACACACTGATAAAAATGAACTTCACAGAACATTTATTCTATTTGCCAGATGGCCAATTGCATCCATCTATGAAAGGCATGAACTCCTTTATCTGGAAAAGTTTTATTGACTAGTTTTAAACTCATAGCTTCATCTGTGATGGTGCTGTTCTCATTGTTTGGTTTTCCATGTTGAACAATAGAGAAAAGATGCACATATAACTACATGCTGTAAAACTTCTATAGGTCTTGACAACTACAGGTTTGAATAAATGCAACTGACGTTTACTTTTATTTCAATTTATATGACTAAGATATCTTTATGGAAAAAATATACACCATTCAATTGATTTAATTTACAAATTCAATATACCCTCTTAATGTGTATCGATATAATGCTAGAAAGCAGCACAAGGCCAAGGATATACAGGTGGAGAGCCTGTCTGAGCATGATCAGGTGCTCCACTCTCACTGTATTGTCTCGATTAGTACACTGACATCAGATCTTAAAACATTACCAGTGAATCACAAGTGTTTTGGCTACTATAGGATATAAAAAATTACCCAATAAAATGTGACAATTGCACAAAATGCCTTGTAGCAAATATTATCAAATAAAATGCAGCTTCTTTGACTAATAATTAATTTTCTGTCAGTTATTTGAGTGTGTTAAGTGAAACAAGGTTTCCTTTTTGAATAAAATATCCTTTTCATAGATTTTCTGTTATTAATCTGTGGTTAATCTCTGTTATGTCAGTAGTACTATAATTAGGATATTTTGCACTACATGGCTGGAATGTTAATCAAGAGTATTTTACAAAAAAAAAAAAGTTTTATAGAACATTTCCTTTGATTTTTTTTTTTTTTAATTTTTGTGCATGAAAAGTGAATTCCATTAAGTGAAGCATTCATAACTGCTGAAAAGAATATTCAATCAGTTGAAATATTTTAATCTAAATTAATGTATATATTTATTCCTTATTTGAATAGAAAGTAATTTTAGCTTAACTGGACACTGATGTAGATATTAAAAAAGTATTTTATTTTCAGATGTTTCAACATAAATCCTTATGTATGTTTATTGAGTACACAAGTTAAGGCTAATGTTTTATATTTTCAAATCAAAACTTTTTATCTTCTTTACTAAACTTCTAATGCCATCACCTGTAAGTAATATGCAACAGTGCTGATAATTTATGTTCTGTGCATATCTCAAGTTCTTGAAATTAATATATGTTCTGCTAGATGATTAAAAAAAAAAAAACAACGAAACGGATTCAGCAAATCCAACACTGATATGGCACCTTCTTGTACTTTTCTGAATATATTCTGTTTCACATTTTTGTGGGTTCACTCCAGTAGACAGCTCTGCACCACAGCTGCTTGCTTGTTCTCCCCCACCCTGGCCTCCAGTGTGACAGGGGAGGAGACTAGGAAGAGCAAGAGCCAGAAAACTCATAGGTAGTGATAAAAATAGTTTAAAAAGCAAAAGTAGAAGAAGAAAGAGAGAGAAAACAAAACAAGACAAGTGATGCAAACACAATCAATCACCACTTCCCACACACAGACTGATATCCAGCCAGTTCCCATGTGAAAGATAGCTTAACTCCCTAAAAAACTCTCCAGCATTTTACTGCTAAACATGATATTATTTGGCATGGAATATCTCTTTTGTCAATATGGGTCATCTGCATGGTTCCATTACCTCCCAATCTTTTACACACCACCAGTCTAGTCACTGGGAGGGGAGGGGCAGAGTGACAGATAGATGGCCTTGATACTGTACAAATACTGTTCAACAAGAGCTGAAACATTCAAGTGTTACCAGCATTGTTTTGGTTAAAAATCTAAAACACAGCAGCATACTAGCTGCTATTTAGAAGATTTAACTCCATCTCAGCTGAATCCATTGCACATACGTGGGCTATATTCTAAATAAAATATAAATCCTTTTTCAGTGGCAGTAAGCTATGGCAACTTACACCAAGAATTTTTGCCTGAACAGGACATAAAAGATTCAAATATTATGCAACATGAAAGGAATATATAACTGCAGTTACGAGGTAATTTCTAACAATACTCCTGTGACAATCAGTCTCTTAAAACAAAACAAAACAAACCCTACTCTGGCCAATGTAGGTAAAAGTTTAAGGGCTGCTGGTCCAGATCATATCCTGCAATTTTAACTCACAGTTGCAAAAGTTGAGGCACCTGCCCCAGATGCTGAAAATGTCAATTTGCCTATTGTTTGAAGGTTTGATATTGCAAATAGCTGAATAACACAGAAGCAGGCATCAAAAGTTAAAGCTGAGTAGAAGATATTTTCTGTGGATATCTGCAAATGTCCAGTATTTCATGCTTGACAGTGTCATTGCTAAATCTCAACCAGATGGAATTTGCTCATAGCTTGGGTCCAGATGGGTACTGACACATAGCAGCCAACAGGAGGGAATTTCATGTATGTGAGATGATTGCAGAAATGAAACCTACCTTCTTTTGTTTAATATGATACTGTGTTACCAATCTTCAATAAAACAATACTTTTAAATCCATTTTAATGGCTCTGCTGTACACTTATTACTGTGTCAGATACTTCTGTGGTATCCTTTCTGAGCACAGATCATGAAGGAAATGCAAATATGGAACAGAATTTGGATTATTTCAAGGCAATTGTAAAGGTCATTACACAGTGGTTCTTAAGTTTTTCTCCTTCCTTTGTGTCATAGCTTAACCCCAGCTGGCAAATAAGCACTACACAGCCAGCTGCTCACTCTCCCCCAGTGGAATGGGGAGAAACAGAGAGGTAAAAATGAGAAAACTCAGAGGCTGAGATAAGCAGTTTAATAATTAAAATTAAAAAATGAAGAACAATGAAGTTGATGAAGGTTCTAGAAAGCATGTCCTATGAGGAGCAGCTGAAGGAACTGGGGTTGTTTAGTCTGGAGAAGAGAAGGCTCACAGGGACCTCACTGATCTCTACAATCTCCTGAAAGGGGTTATAGTGGGATGAGGGTCAGTCTCTTCAGATATTTCTCAAGTGAATGGATGAGAAGAAATAGCCTTCAGATGTGCCATAGGAGGTTTAGTTCATATATTAGAAAAAAAGAAATTACCTGTAAGAGTAGCCAGACATTTGAATATATTGCCCAGGGAGGTGGTAGGCTAATCTCTGGACATGGGCAAGAGGTGTCTAGATGTACCTCTTGGGCATATGGCTTAGCAGTGATTATGATGGTGCTAGATTAACAGTTGGACTAGATGATCTTGAAAGTCTCTTCCAACCTTGATGATTCTGTAATTCTGTGATAATAATAAATAATAATTTTTAATGAGAGAGAAAATACCAAAGAGAGAGATATAAAACCCAAGATAGACAAATGATGGAAATGAAAACAATTCCTCACTACCAAGCAACCAATCCACAGCCAGTCCCCAAGCAGCGACACTCACACCAACCTCCCTTTTAGTTTTATTGCTGAGTGTGATGTCATAATAGTATAGAAAAGCCCTTTGGTCAGTTGAGGTCATACATCACAGCCTTGTCTCCTCCCATCTTAAAAGAAAAGTGTCATTAAAGCTGGAAAACCCTTCTAAGATCATCAAATACACATGCTAACCCAGCCCTGGGATATTTACCATGAAACCATGCCCTTAAGAACCATTTCTACACCTTGGTCTTCTCAAACCTCATGTGATTAGCCTCAACCCATCAATCCAGCCTTTACAGATCCCTCTCTAGAGCACTCCTCGTGCACCCCTAGCCTACCTGCTGGTAGGATGGCATGACAAACAAGCACTGCTCAGAAATAAAAAAAACTATCCCTGAATTATCAGCACAGTTTTAGCACAATCCCAAAACAAGCCCCAAACCAGCTACAATAAAGAAAATTAGCTAACTCTATTCTAGCTAAAACCAACATACCTTGAAAGATCTTTCACATTGTCCTGTAAGCACTCTACTTTTTCTTATCACAAGTTAGTATGGCAGAAGATTTCCACAGCCATTTGGTGATGGATTAATTCTCCAACGTCCTTTTCATCTCAGCAGCTTCTGGAACTGTTGAATTCCATAAGAGCAAAAGATTTTTTTTAAGTGGTCTAAGTGTAAACTAGTTTTCATTTTTCCAACATTAGTCAGGCTATAGTGCCTTAGTGGACAAAACTGACATAGAGCAACAGGAATTTTTAAAAATTCTAAGTCTTGTGAGCTTAGGTCAGTTTAGGGCAGGCATGAGAAAAGAAAAACTTATTCTAGGAAATAGAGTTAGTTTTATAATATTACCTGAATACTGCTTGTGGGCAGTGAAGAACAAGTTAGCTTGATTTATAATAATCATGCCAAATGGCCAAAGCGTACGATTATTTTGCTGAATATGAGGTAATCTTACCACAGCACTGAAAATCAGTAGTTGCCTCAAAACAGGTAGAAAAAAATAGATTTTTTTTTTTTTTGGTGGCAATTGCTTAAGTACTTGTAAACTGATATCTTCTACTCTTATTATCTAGATGAAAGGCAAATTGGAGCTTCTATAAAGATGCCACCATAGACTGGTATTGTTTGATTCACTATCAAAATATTTAGAAACAATTTAAATAGCTAAGAAGAGATTCTGGGTTTGAACATAGCAACACTGTATAGGAAAATTCTAGTAATCTCTACCTTTAGCACAGTGAAGTTACGAAGAAGAAAATAGATAACAGTGGCATTGCACTGACTAACAGTGGCATAAAACCATATGAAATGATGACACAAGAATTTTCTGGTATAAAAAGAATAAACTGGTGAAATTATTTACAACAAAGGAATCCCAGAGATACTCTCCCTAAAGAAAATTGTCTCATAGCACTTTCTGCTACCTAATGGAAGTCTTCAAATCACTGATAACTATGTCAAAGTTGGAAATGTTCAATAAAAACGTTTATGGTTTTAAAAATAATCCAATGATGTATTCAAGTAACAGAATGAAAGGGGATACTTCATTTCTTAGTAGCCCTGCAGAATATTTTACACTTTTGAAAGCATACACTTTAAAATCTGCAGGATCATCTTTACCACACCTTTGAAATTGGTAGACAAGGTGAACTCTGTCCAGAATATGTTATTTTTCAATAAATCTTTTCAACATTGAAGAAGAAAATGAAAGCCATAAAAAAAACATAAAGTGGATGGAGATAATTTTATGAGCAAGTGGACACTTGCCATCTGAGCATCAGTCCTAGGCACAATCATGTAAAGTTTAATGGAGAGTTTTACTGCTTAAGATAGACAAAGAAATGCTATGATTAGTGTTAAGCCAAACATCTTTGTGAGAAAATTTGTCTCACCCAACTAAATTGATCTGTTGCCTGTGAAATTTCAGCACTGTACACTAAATCTTTTAGATAATTTTCACAATTGTGAAATTGTTGAAATTGTGAAAACTGCGCTGTCTGAACCAAATATGCACAGATTCATGTGTCTATCTATCTTCTCTCTTGGGCATATAGCTAGATAAAGAAATGGCAAGTCTACCTGGAAATTTCTGATTCTCTGTCAACTGACTTGAAGTAGTTACACCTGTGAGCTATGTTACCAATAGGCAAACAATTCAAGGTAGAAAATGGCCACATAAGAGGCATGGTGCACAGTATGAAGGTTCACCCCTTCTACCAGCAAAGTTTGACTTAAATATAAAGTCCCTTCTACATGAATTAAATTGTCCTCCTACAATTAGAATATATTCAGAGTATTGAACCTATATTAGGGCAGTTTGGTAGCTTGCCCAGCTAATCCTGGCCGCGGTACAAGCCTCGGTACAGCTTTGCCTGCTTGGCACATTCGGCTGACCCAGTGGGTCCCAGTGTGGCACTGGGTGGCAGGTGTATAGCGACGACAGAGATGAAGAAAGGAGTGACCCTGGGAGAGCTGAGGTAGCAGCAGGAATTTATTGAAAGACCCCTAAGGGACCTTCTCACCTCAAAGCTCTTACCAGCCAGAGCACCGACTGGCAAGATCCAGCACCTTGTAAGGAGGGACGGGACCAGGGGATGGAACCAGGGGTCGACCAACCAGAGCACCTCGGGGGGGAGCGGGCCATTGAATGATACGTTCCACAGANGACTGGCAAGATACAGCACCTTGTAAAGAGGGATGGGACCAAGGGTCGACCAACCAGGGCACCTCAGGGGGTGACCGGACCATTGAATGATACGTTCCACAGCCAATCTCCCCAGGATGGAGGGGCATTCCCCAGGTCAAGACCTATCACCTGGGGCTCCTTCAGAGAACATTCCAGGACCTGGGAAGGGCTCCAAAGTGACAGTCCTGCCCTTGGAGGAGGGGAGAAATAGGGTACAACCAAATACGAAGCTTGTGGGGTACATGGGATAAACCATCAATACAAAGTTGATTATAAGGCACACTACTACATGAACCTAAGTTATACTTCTTGTTTGCATTTTTCTAGGTATGTCAGAGACTAACAGTTTTGCAAATCCCACTGACATTGCTCTAGAAAACTTTATTTTTAAAAATATATCTGTTTCTAGTATAAAACATTCCTATAAGTAGCTGACTTTGCAGCTCTGTAATAGAAGAAAAACATATAAACTATTAATGTGATGATGTATTAGTTATCTTTTTTATGATATTTCCATAAACAGTACTCTGTAAAGAAAGATTAGGGGAAATACTATGATACTTTAACACTAACTTTAAGGCAAAATTCAGAAAACTAAAATTTTGGTGTTTGGTGATACATGCACCACAAAGATGGCTATGCAATATGTCATGTCATTGATAATCTTGATTTCTAATTTCCAATTTCCAAGTAAACAATCAAGCCACCTGCTTCCATTTTAAATTTAAATATCTGCAAACTGCAGACAACTGAATCAGCAATTGCTATAAGCAAAATATTAATATTTAAGGAAAATACATCATTCTGAATGTCACTTACTATCACAAATTATACATTATGATTTCTACTACAAAAAATACTCTTTTGCTTCTGAACTACCATACTCCCCGAAAAATAATAGAAAACGTTAACTTTCATTAAATGGTTATTCCTTATTTAGAGCAACCCCCACAGATCACTGAATTTTTAGACTACAATATTCTTTCTGTAAATTATGCAACACATAGTTATACTGAAAGCATGTGGAGCACATTAGGAATATTCACTAGAATATATTAAAGTATACAAATAGTATGTAATTATATATATATATATATATATATATAAAATAGGATATTATAAAATATGTCAAAACACTAATTGGTAAACCAATCAACAGATAAAAATATATGAATTATAACTGGCACTTTAAAAATGTGATATCCTTGTTTCTATATTGATAAATATGACCATTAGAAGCAATATTTGTCCTGTTTATAGGACTAGAGTACTTTGTTCGTACATGAAAAGCAAATCTACAACACAACAACCAATACATATAATGCTACACAGTGTAGGTGTGTTTCAGTATTAAAATATTTATTGTTGTAATAAGATTATGTTTCAGAGTGCAAAAGAGAATGGACAACAGCCAAGATAAATACAGACAGCTTAGTGTTTTAAAGTACCAGCAATCAAACTACCACAACTGTTCAACCTGAATGCATGATTGCTGTTTGCAAAACAATCGTAAAAAAATTTTCATAGAATGTCCTGAATTGGAACAGACCCACAAGGATCATTGAAGTCCAAAGCAATTATCTAAAATATATACAAGGTTCACATCTTACTACCCTCCTGAAAGCTGAACCACAGTCAGGTGAATTCAGTTCTGGCCTTAAATTTTTATGTACTTCCAATTCTATTCATTTTCCTTCACTTAAGCATGAATTTCGTATTCATGAAACAATATGTTCTTCTTGGTTTTCTTTTCTTTTTTTTTTTTTAATATTCAGAGTACTAACAAAATGAAAAGGGGCATGATTATGTTTTAGGAATTTTAGACATAAAGGCCCTTTGCACTGTCATCAGGCTGTTCTTAAATGACACTGAAGCTGATTGGCTCTCTAAAAAACTTCTGAAAATACATCTTCAGGAGTGTGTTTGATGTTGCTGATTTTCAGAAAATAAAATGTAAATTCTATAATAGTGTGATGCAAATTCCTGGGCTAGATGTTTGTAAATTCATTTTTACTGTATTTTATTTCTACAGAAAAATTAAAACATGTTTATGAATCAAGCTAAAGCAAATAATCCTCTCAATATGCTTTATTTTAATTTCAAAGAGAGACCCACTGAAGTGTCCCCAAAGAATATAGTCCAATGAAAGCTAAATATCTCAGAGACTGTTTTGTATTCTTGTGTTTGGGGTACTGAGGACAGTTTCATACTGTTACATTCCAAATATCACTACGGAAAAATTACAAAAATTTCAGTCAAAAAGAATTCCTTGAAGCAATCCAAGAATATAACTCTCATAATTTTAAATAAATAAGATCTTGGCTGCACTTTAACAGGACTTTGGGAATAAGTACTAGTAAAATAATTATGATTATGAACTGTGGATGTTTTTTTAGTATCACAACAGGTAAGAGGAAAATACAAACATCAAAGAAGCAGAGTTTGAAGGGTAAGAAGTAAGAAGAGATTGTTGTTGTGTTGTCTCTGTAATTGACTTTCCTGGAAGTTATACCATGAAGAATATGTCTGACTTTGAGTAACTGAAATACTTCATTTACAATAGCAATAACATGTACTAGATCAGTAAAAGAATTGTTAAAAATTGTTTAAGAAAAATATTTAAGACTTTGTGAATACTATCTGGTAGATAATAATAGTAATTAAATAAAACAGTTGGAAAAACTTAACCCTGTTATATGAAATTGAAGTATTAATTGCATAAAAACAAACTCTTTATAACAAAAGAGGCATTGAAGGTTTTTTTCATTTGTTTCTTTGTTGGGTTTTTTGTAGGGTTTTTTTTGTTTGTTTGTTTTGGGGGTTTTTTGAGAAACGCAATAAAATTAGTATAAATATCTTAAATCTAAATCAAATTCTAGTCTATCTTCTTATTCAGAGTTGTTGCGGCCTGTGTTTATTTTATTAATTTATTGTTAAAGTTAGTGTTTGTTCCAATGTACCCCAGTATTTTCCCCAAGTTGGTTTGTTCCCGAATTGTATCGGCCCCCAAAGCTGCCCTTATGGTATTCCCCACCCTTTGTTCCAGCTCCTTCCCTGCCTGTCATTGTAATCCTGCCCCCTGGTCTGGAGCCTTCCCTGTCAGTCCCACCTCGGGCCAGTCCCTGGTTGTTCCACCCCTTTGGAATTCCGCTATTCCTTGATGCCCCATTGGCCCATGTGACCTGCCCTCTCCTCCCGCCTGCCTCGAGGAAGTGTTGTCATCCCCTCACCCACTGATTTGTTGCTGTATTTAAACTGGAGCACAGCAGCACTCAAGGCTGTTTGCTCCTGACTCCTTCTAGCTCAGCAAACTTTATCCTGTTGGAGCCTCAGAACCAGAGTGCCTTCTCCTTCACCCAGTGCTGCCGTGACTGGAAGACATTACAACATACGTAGAGCAAGTGGCTCTTGAGGTTCAGCTGTTGATAAAACCCTGTACCTCAGCTGTTCCCCACTCCTGGTGTGGCACCAGAGTTCTCTTGAGCTAGCCTGGGCTGCAGGGCCACATCAGGAACAATTCAGCATATTCCTTTTCTTCATGAATATATAATGTAAACCAAAACAAACAGAAGAAGCTGCAATCACAACAGCATTTCAATGACTGACAAACAATATTCCAATAAAAGTATATCTAAACATTTCAGGGACAAATGGATTAATTAATAGCTTTTATTCACCAGCATTTGCTGACTTACTCATGATTTGCAATTTGCCCTACTGTTAAAACTTTATTGTCTTTTTCTGTGAACAATCATATTGATCCTTGCTTTCACAGACAGTAAGATAAACTGTGATTAATGATGTGAAGTTGAGAGGAAAAAACCCAAATTATTTAATTCAGAGTCCCAAATTTAAAGAAAACAACTCTCTAAATTATTATTTAATAGTACATATTCCTAAACCTGATTAAATATGTTTTATATTATGTAAATAAATTATAAAATTCTTAATGTAGTGTGATGGAAGAAAATCAAGTGTCACGCACACCTTCTTCAGCAAGATCAAGAAGGAGGGTCTGGGTTCGTAGTTTTAATCAGCCACCTGGGAGCCATAACTGGGAACATAAAGGACATGAAGACTTGTACAAGCTAACTGAGAACAGAGAGGGCAGGTTTAGCAAAGGCAAAATGTGCCTTACTAGCCCAACTGTGTGTTGTGATGAGATAGATGACTCTGTGGGTAAAAGCAGGGCAGTGGATGTGCTCTTTGACAGCAAGGCTTGTAGTCAACTTGCCTTTGTAGGAACTGGACAAGTGGCCAGTGAGGTGCATGGAAAATTGTCTGGGCTATAAGTTGTAAAGGGGTGTAATTAATGGTTCCAGATTTTGGCTGGTTTCTAGAGGCATTACTTGGGGATTGCTGCTGTGACCAGTACAGCTCCACAATTTTGTTGACATAACAGATTGCAGTACCCAGCAACTTAGCAGCCAATACCAAACGAGGGGGAGCAGTTAAGATAGTACTATTCAGAGGAACCCAACCAAGCAGAAGATACAGCAAAAGAAAGCTCATGAGTGACAAAAAAGAAAACGCAGTCTTTCATCTGGAATGAAGTAATTCAGCACAACAGGACAGATAGGTGCTATCTGGATAGCAAGAAACATTACATAGAGGGATCTGGTAGTACCAAATTGAAGGTGAGTCAGCCACAGGCAAAGAAGAAAACTCACCACATACTCCCTTAGGAGAGAAGTAGCTAGACAGTTGTGGAGAGTGATTGTCTCTCGATTGAGTATTTGTGAGAATGTACTTGAAGAGCTGTACCTAGTTTGGCCTCCTCATTGCCAGAAGGTCCTGGATGAACCTGAATTAATCCAGCTGGGTATGATCAAGATGATTAGGGTTCTGGTGCATGTGCCGTGTGAGGAGACACTGAAGAAATTCAGTTTTTTGAGCCTTAGGAAAAAGCAAGCTGAGGAGAGACCTTATTCTATACAGTATATAACAGTGTAGGGAAGGTGGAGACAGACTGTTTTGATTAGAAGACAAAAAGCAACAGGCACAACAGGAAATTTTGATTAGACATAAAGAAAAAGAAAACAACAAAACATTAGCCTGAAATTGGTCAGTTTCCTGAAAATTTTGGAGAAATCTCCATCCTTGGAGATGACCAGAACCTGGGGCAACCCTGAGGAACCTGCTTTAGTTGGACCTGATTTGAGGAGGTTTTTCTATATGGTTTATTTTTTATGCTTTCTTTCTGGAACTTCTACAGAAATAAATCCGTATACCTAGAAATGAGTATTTGTTTTATTTTTATGATCATGTAAGGGAAAAGTCAGGATTAAATTGCACAGCAATTTCAGTCATAACTGATTTCAATTCTGGAAACTTAGAGAGTTGAAGGGAAAATACATAAAATATTTTTTCCTTATTACTAGAAAATATGTGATTAAGGCCTGAGCTGGCAGAATTTTCTGTAACTAAGTTGTCCCTACAAAATAAATAGCTTTGTTTATTTTTTAAAAAAATAGTAATGAAATTCCAAGGTATAGTTTAATTTTTAAAGAATCAGGATAGTCTTTATGAAAAAAATTAGTAAATCATAGCATATCAGTAGTATATTTCATGTATTTTTGCAGGGCTAAATATTTCAGGACAGACTGAGTATTTGAAAATATTGGTAAGAGCTATTAGAAACATACATTTTTATGCAAGAGATTACATGAAATGTAAAAATAGGTCCTACTCTCATTAATATTTCAGTATTGACCACACCATTTAGGCTTTCTATGTTGCTTGGAAATTGCAGTTTCTTTATATATTGAAATTTGGAAAACTGAGATATTACTAATTTTATAAATTCTTACATTTTGAAATTGCTGGATGATTAAGATTGGTAAAACTTTGGATTTCCATTGAACTTAGGCATTTTTGCATTTCAACTTTGGGGACAGTAAAAAAGCCTCAGTAAAAGATGTGAGGCACAATATTCTTTTTATCAACTTGGCCATCTAAAGCGTCATTGCAATAATCTAGAATTCTGAGTTACTAGGATTGTGTAAAAGAAGTAACAGAGTTTATAGCTCAGTTGGGTGTAATGTGTTAATGCAACTCATGTATTGTACATATGAAAAAGGCACAGCTCATCATAATAATTTATTGAATATACTGCATAGTTTTATTATATACAGTAAATTCATACAGGAGTGCCAAGTCTTTATATTGTTCAGTTGTGAAGTAGGGTGGGAGCATTGAAAATGGTCAGAAACATTAAAAAGAAAACCTAGTTTTACAGAATTTTTTTTTTGTCATTGCCATCTGGGATTTATGGTGTATTATTTGTCTGCAGTATTAATCTTTGGGAGTGACTTTCCATTACAATTTGTTAATGCTTTATGTGCTAGTGATAATGACAGAACTGTAAATAAAGGAGTGCTAAGTTAAATACCTTGCTTCTCATATTGGTCTGGGATTTAAAACCTAGTACTTCAGTTTAGAACTGACACTGGACAGTAGCACTGGATGATTTTCACTGTGAAATTATTTCCTTGCTCAGTGTGGGTGAAACTCTGCTCTGCTCTGCAGTGAGAAGCTAGTTTAATGTCGTCTTTACCATATTAGCCTTAGTCAGATTTTATCAATTCTGGCAAACTGTTTTCAACTATTTGTTGAAGAGTACAGTATTAGTAAGATATTGCAATAAGCATTATGCTAAATGTGTTTTATCCCTCACTTAATCCTAAATCACCAGCAGTAATTATAGTAGCCATTTCTTCCATCATGAATCACACTCTTATCTGCGATGTTGGGAATCAAGAAGTTAGTCCCCCTCTGAATCCTTCAGAGAGTGAGAAAAATGTAGAATTTGAGTTAAAGCCTTTAGAGAAACTAAGATATATTAATTCACATAAATAAATGCAAGTTTTAGTATTAAGTAAGGTAGAAATAAGCCTAAGTAAGAATAACCCTTCATGCTAAGTGCTTTTAGTAGAAGCAGAATCTTAGCCTCAGTAGAAGTAGAATACCCTATGATCCAGTTAAGGGTTCACTACTTCATAGACATAACTAAAACACAGTAGAATGTTGTTTTGCATTTTCTAGATAGAATTAAGAACATAAACAAGATAGAACATATATGCATATAGATAGAACAATCCACGTAAAAATACACAGAAATATGTAAGAACTGACACTGTACATTGGATGTTAAAGAATTATTTTAATAGATTTAGAGAAGATTGTTTTAGTATGTTTTTTTTAGCTGATTGGCCATTTTAGGTTTAAAACCTGGCAATAGAGGCCTGCAAAGCAATCCATCCTTACCTACCTACCCTACATACCTGCCTACCTGCCTACCTACCCTGCTGCTTTACTTTACTTTGCTTTGCTTTGCTTTGCTTTGCTTTGCTTTGCTTTGCTTTGCTTTGCTTTGCTTTGCTTTGCTTTGCTTGCACGAGATCACAGAAGAAGAAAGAAGAAAGAAAACAGAAGAAAGAAGGTTGCACAATTCCTGACAGCTGCCCGGAGCTCCGAGCCCGAGAGGCTGCGCAATCCCTGCTGCTTGGACTCCCGGCCTGCGGGGCCCTGGGGACCTCCAGCAGTTCCCCAGGGCCTCACCCCGAAACATCCCTGATGGAGATTTGCCTCACAGGAGGCCTTGGAGAATTCCAGTAATTCTCTGAGGCCTCATCCTGAACAAATCCCTTTGGCAATCTCAGACTGCGCCTTCGAACTGATGCGGACTGATGCTTTCATTCAATAAATAACTTTGTAACACGAATTTCAGCTTCAGTCCTCAGTTTGGCTGCCCCAAAAACACATTAACACCATATGACATAATTCGATGTGATTTAATATAGCTAGCAAAGAAAGAACAAGGTTAAAGCTTACAGAGTAGTTCTCCAGTGTCAGAGAGCATATGCAAGCCATGACAAGGTAGCTTTTTAACCAGTAGAGAATATAAAACTCACTTCCAGACATTCTCTCCCTTGTAATACGACCTCGACAATTAGTATTTCTGTAATTTCTTTTAGAAGTAAAATATGGTGAAAGACCTTAATTTTCCTCACCCCAGTTTGCAAACATGGATGAAAACAAAAATATATGTGTACAATATTGCTGTTATTCCCATTATCAATAATAGAAGATGGATATCTGAAATGTCTTATTCTGTACATGGAAGGACTCTACATAAAAGTTTAAGTTGGAAAAATAGGATATCTATTTTAACTTTCAGGGGGACATTTTACTTATTTTCTTCTGTACTTCAAGGATCAGATGAAGCCATCTTTTTAATGAGATTTATGTAGCAAGAAGAATTAACTGAACTCTCAGTGTTTGCTGAATACTTTCTTTAATGGGTTGTAACGTTCCTTTGACATATGTAATTAGTCACTTGCCTGTATGATGCTACAAATTCTCCTTCAGATAGCATCAGTAGTTACTAGTCTATACTTGAATTTTGGCTTCAGTAATTGAAATTAAGCTTTTGTAGTACAGGGGAAATGTAAATGAAGGTGAAGAAAGCTCATCAGGGAAATGCTGAGGCCCTACTGTACATACACTTTTCCCTTTTATCCTACGTTAGACAACTTTGTTCTTCATCAGGAATTTATAAAAAAAAAACTTGAGGCTGATCTTCACTCAGTTGCAGAGTGAAATAATCTAATAAAAAAACTAAACCCTTTTGTCTTTTTGACATATTTTATGGATTCACGCTTCACTATTGCAGTCTATTGGAACTTACTGTTTCTGAGAAAACATCTATCTGCAAAATTAAAATACTTGCTTTGGATTAGTGTTAATACTCTTCTACTTGATAAGAAGGAAGTTGGTCTTTTTTGTTTTGATGACTTATTATTATTCTTACTGTTATCATCATCCTCATCCTCATCCTCATCATCATTGTTGTTACATAATGATAAATAATAAAATATAATAATAAATTAATTTAATAATAAAAACAGCTTCCAGAAAAAAAAAAACAACAAAATAAGTACTCCACTGTCCTATCTTTTGAAATGGAAGTGAGTGTACTGCTTTTCTCTTCCTATATTACTATCATAGTAACATTCAACTCTTTTTTGGCGCTATATACACTTCAGCTTGTCCTTCACATTGTGTTTCTTCTTGATTAAACCTTTGAAGGAAACTAACTTAGGTGAAAATGTAAGATGCTATGACAGGAATATGTTACAAACATAGCCAAACCAGATATTTTCCTTTCAGTTGATGGCCAAAGGTCTGTCTAGCGGCAAATAAAACCAAAATCCATCTGAATTTTCTCTATCCTAATTTTCACCTTTGTTTTCTCTCATTTGGTTCATCAACTACTTTCCACTGCTTCTTTGATAATTTCAGTCTTTTAGTTCCCTCTGGGTGATTTTTTAATTTCCTCACATTTCTTTTATGAGACAAAATTAGAATACCAATTTCTCTGTGTTCTTCACTTATTGCTTGGAGACATATTAGTATGTTTTACTACACTCTGTGTAAATGTGTAATATCACAGTGTATTTTTATACTCCTTACTGTATCAAGTTGTGGAGAACAATTCTGCCTTTATGTCTGGACTCACAGTTCATTCACATTAAAGGTTAGGCTCCCGCTGGGTTTCTTTAATGGTTGGATCAGGACTCTGATAGTTAATGTTACTATATTAGCATGACAGTATAAAAATTATTCCATAGTTAAAATATGAACTTTAAAAATCCCCATTAAAGGCCAGGAAATGTTTATAATGAGGTTATGGACTAATAAAGTGTTAATTAGCAAGTAGTTTCTAAAGAAGTGAAGAAACTATTAATATACTTAAAAATTCATATGCATGAGCAAAAAGTATTTATAGTAGTGGGTCCATAGCTCTGCTCCCTTGTTAAATATACAACTGTTAATGTTTTTCCAAATTCCTGTAATTTCTGAGATTTTCTGTGACCTCTACCTTTAGGATTTCAGTACTCATTTGAAATTAGTCACCCCTGAGGTTCACCATCTGTTGACAATGCACAATTTAGATGTATAGCCTATGAAAACTAACTCAGACCCCTGAATGAAACAACATATGAGTCACCATTTCACATGATACTTTTTGTCTTAGATCATTTCTTGCCACTGAGATCTCCTACATAATTATTATTCTCAGTAAACTTTCAGAGTTTCAGAAAAATATTGCCACTTATTCTATAATCATAATTAAAAGAAGCAAATACTTCTCTCATTTAATAGATTTTTAGTGGTGGAGCCATGACTCAGACAGACAGCTCTGCCTCAGTGTGGCCAGTCAGCAGTGATTACACCCACTATGTCCATAGAAAAGCTGCGCCCAGGGAGCTGGAGCAGCCCTGGGCGTGGTGTGGCAGTTCAGACAGGCATGGTGCAGATACCCTTCAGGCTCTAGAGTTCAATTTGTGCCATCACCTGCTTAGGAGAAAGATCAGATAAACTCAGAAAGGAAGATAGGCTATTGGAACCAAGCTCTGGCCTCCCTGAACAGCAGCAGCCAGCAGAATCAATTCAAAATCAAGGGGACCCTCAATCCATCCCTCAGCAAGAAGGCAGCAGTTGTAAAGAAAGAAGTCAATAGAGGGTAGTTCATACTGTAGAAAGTTAAATCCTTCTTTGCCCATCTCACCCCTCCAGGCCCCTCTTCACAATAGGTAAAAGGCTTTGTATATGGCTGAGTGTTGCACTTGACACACCTGAAGGACAGGATGCCATCCAGAGGGGTCTGGACAAACTTGAGAAGTGACCCATGGGAATCCCATGATGTCTAACAAGACAAAGTGCAAGGTGCTGCTCCTGGGTCAGTCCAGCATCAATCTGTGCTAGGGGATGACCAGAGCAAGAGCAGCCCTGCTGAGAAGGACTTGGAGGTGCTGGTGGATGCAGGGGTTGAACATGACCTAGAAATGTGCACTCACAGCCCAGATAGACAAAGGTGTCCTGGACTGCATCAAAAGCTTTTTGGACAACAGGATGAGGGAAGGGATTTTGCTCCTCCACTCCACTCTGGTAGACTCCCACCTTGAGTACTGAGTCCAGCTCTGGGATCCCCAGCACAGGAAGAATATTGCCTTGTTGGAGTGAGTCCAGAGATGGCGGTCAAAATGGTTAGAGGGATGGAACACTCAGGAAAGGTTGAAAGAATTAAAATTGTTCAGCTTGGAAAGGAGAAGGCTTTTCAGGGGTGACCTAACTCTAGTCTTCTAGTACCTGAAGGAAACCTTCAAGAATGACAGAGAGACCATAGTTAGAAGAGCATGTAGTGACATGACAAGAGAGAACTGAAAGGGCACAGGTTTAGATTAGGGTTTAGGAAGAAATTTCCTGATACAGTGAAACAAGTCCTGCCATGGAAGAAGGATTGGAAGTAGATTATATTTAAGGTCCCTTCCAACCCAAAGCATTTTATGATTCTATGATCGGATTCCTGAGTTTGTTTAAACAGAGCATTAACTAACAAGACATTATCTATATCCTACTTGTTGTGTTTATCTCTATGCAACAGTGTAATGCTATCCCTATTTGCATCAGAAAATAAAATATACACAGATTTGAATATAACTTTGTGGATTTCATATACCAGATTCTCAGATGCTTTCAAATGCTATATCTCGATTTATTGAATAATCTACTGAGTGACTTGTCTCAAATTTCTGATTGCTATTTTTATATGAAAAGCCTTGTCTTATGAAGAAAAATATGTATTTGCATTACATTATATTTGTTTTTATATATTTATAGCTGAACTTGTTTTGGGGGTTTAATTCAGAAAATACCTGATAGTGGTGTGTATGATACCTGTAATTCCTTGTTCCTGAATATGATTTAGTACTAACAGATTTATCCAGCACTTCTCCCTAATTATACTTGAGCTGTCTCTGTCTTGACTGATAGTTTGGGTTATATTAATATATGAATGGTGAAGAATTTTTATGAAGATAAATCCCACTATGGCTGACATTTTATTAAATAGTTCTAGAAACTTGTTGGATATTGCTTTTTCCTTGACAAAGCTAATTAACTTTGATAAATATTACCATACCAACATCCTTGAATATAAACACTTCAGGCATTATCATACATTAATTTATAGTTTGATCAACATTTATGATTGTTAACAAGTTTTATTTGTATTTTCTGCTTAGTATCATCATGCTGAGTTCCATGATCAGTAGAAGTTTACAAGGTGTTAATAATTGCTTTTATTATCCTAGACGTTAATTATAACAATGTTACATTTTGCCAGCCTGTGCTCTTCTGAAGTTATTCACAATATATCATGTTTCAGATTTCTACTAATTAGAATTTTTTATCCTTTCATTTTACTTACCAGTTCTGCCCCTTGATTATCTGAATAATTGTACACTGGAGATATTTTGGTCATTGTGTAAGGCCACTAAATATTTTGTCACAAGTATTTTTCCAGTTTGCTTTTATTTATGTCTCCAATTATTTCCTATTTGAAGAAATTGCCAACTTCATTATTTGTTTTTATGTAGATATAAATTTGAACCTGGAATTGAACTGGATTAGGTTCGTGACATATGTTTGTGAAATTAGGTGGTTACTTGTATCTAGAGAACTTCATGTCTTTCAGTGCTTTGTCCAAACTGACAAAGCATATGCTTGATAATGACTTTAATCCTGCATTAATTATAAACTGGCTCTGGTCATGCAGTAATACACATAAAGAATATTAACACAGCATGTATTATTTTATCCAGTACATATAAAGTGTTCCCAAAGTAAACATCAGCTATAGAAAATAATCAATAATCAATAAAATGATGGATGCAACAATTAAACTCGCTGTTTTTCAACAAGTAGTTCCAATTAAGAGATTACTCTTCAGAAAAGCTGTTTTAATGGCATTCCTCTACTGGATGTTCACCAACCTGAAAAACATAGATCTTGTGCATTAGCCCACAGATGTCATTCTTTACCATTAGCTAAACCCGTTTAGTTACCTTGACATTTAAATAAATTTAAATGACATTTAAATAATTTCTGCAGAGATACTGCCATGTTGCAGTAATGGAAACTGAGAGTAGTGTATGCCCCTGTCTCTCCTTTTCAGTCTCTAGTAGTATGACAGAATAAATCTATTATATTCTAGATAATTTCTTCTAGTTAAAACTGAAGTAAGATAGAAGAAGTTTCTGATTTACTCTAATAAATCTAGGAGTTTATTTTCTATTGTTTCTAAGGCTATCAATTCAGATTGTTCTTGGAAATCTCTTTCCTGAGAGTTTTAATCAGCCCCTTAAAAGTATCTCCTTGAAATGTTTTAAATTTCTAGAAATCCTTTAACATTTATCACACTCTTCACTCTTTTTGAGAAAAGTGATAAACATTTTTAGCTATGTAGTGCACAGCTAAATCAAAAGTTGCTAATCATACATCAATCTGTACCTGTCTTTTTGACTGATTTTTGTGCTGATAACTTATATATATAACTTATATATAACTTATAATTTATAGTTCTCTGAGTGCAATAGCAGCTGTTAATTTTACTGACGCATCTTAATTTTACTGTTCTTTCTTATTCATTATACCATTGACGAGAAACTCCTGTTTTCGATTAGGGTCTGTAGTGATGTGCTTTATATTAATTTATTTCTGTGTTAATATGCGTTCCTCAATGGTTTGTTCCGTGTACCCCTGTAATTGTTTGTTCTTGGTTGTACCCTGTTCTCCCCTCCTCTGGTGGCATGCCTGTCACTTCGGAGCCCTTCCCAGCTTCTGGAAAGCTCTCTGAAGGGTGTTGAGTGATAGGTTGTGGCCAGAGGAATCCCCCTCCCTATCAGGGAGATTGGCTGTTGAGGGCATCGCTCAACACTCGAGTCACTCCTTGATTTTCCTGAATTGATTAACCCTTGATCCTTTGTCCTTTCCCCACCTCTCCTTAAAAGGGGCTGTTTGGAGCTGGTCGGGGCTCTGCCTGGGCAGGCGCTTCGAGGTGAGGAGGTCCCATCTAGGCCCTCTAATAAACTCGTTTAGCAAGCCCCAGTCAGGGTCCTCCTTTCTTCACCAATGTCGTCACATACATCAGCTAATTGGTGCCACACTGTGACCCACCAGATCTGCCCAGCAGACAGGGCCGTACCAAGCCTTGTGGACGGTTCCAGGACTACCCGGGCAAGCTAAAAAAGGCAGCCTTCTACAAGGCTCTTTTTGGCCCAGGAAGATAAAATACATTCTCTTAAAAAAATTTAAAACATTCAAAGATGTTAAAAAAAAATTGTGCCAAATAAATTGTTCATGTCATCAGAATTGGTAATAAGTCTCTGAAATTGTATTGGCAATCTATGTAAAATTAGTTATGATTATTTTCCAAATATCATGTTGAAACTCTCCCTGGTAAATATTGCCACCCAATATGTCATTTTATCTAACTTTTTTTAGGTGAGACAGATAAGATAATCTAAGGTCCAGCAAATTGTTTTCACTTAAGAAAAATTAACCACTTTATTTTCTGATAAAATCTAGTAGATCTTACAACTTTCAATGTAATGTACTGCTGTAGTTCAGAATGGTCACTTCCCAAAAACAGAACTTTCAAAGGAAATTCATAATCATACACAGCCATACTGTGTTTTATATTCCATTAAAATTATCCTTAAGGACCCATCTGCATTCTATTTCCTGCTATACTACAGAGAAATACAAAATGGAAAATGTTATAATTTTTTGAGACGGTTTATATAAACTGTGTCTCCTTAGTAAAAACAAGATGTACCTTGAAAACGTAATTTTAAAAATGTGAAAAATGTTGGAATTCAACCTGAAATTTGGGATGAGTTCTCATATACATTTAATATCTTTCAGAGAGAAAAATTAGAACATATAATTTATGAATACTTGCTATGACTAACATGGTAATGAATTTCAGATGTGATAAAGAATAAATTCATTCAATATGAGTGAGCAAGGTAAAGAGAACAAGGGGTTTGTGATGTAACTCCTATTTCACAAAATAAATAATATCAATTACAATATCTCATGGGATCTATTTTAGTCTGCATTACAGATGAGATAATGTTACAAATAATTGGAGAGGCTGCTGTTAGTTTTCCCCATTTTATTATTCTTTCCCCATTTCTACAGTACAACTTATTTTCAGAAAAGCACATGGAATGGACATAGGGTTTATTTCAGATCATGTGCTTGAAATATAAACTTAGATTAAAAATTTAAATAAGAGTTTAGCCATTAAATAGGTCTTAAAAGAGAATAGAAACTTAAGGAATGCCTTTGCAAGTTTTATCCGTCATCCTTTGGTTTCAACTGTATTTCTCACTGGCATGTTTATAATCGTTTTCAATTTGACTTTACAAATATAATCTAGAAATCATGTTCTATAATCAAGTTGATAAACTTCCACTCTTCCATTGTTTGTTCACCTGCATATGTAAATGTAATAGTTGAGATTCCATTTTACAGAATTTTTCCCTCTACCTTCTAATGGGTGAGTAAGAAACTTGAAGGGCACTCTCATTTGAACATGAAAATTAGGAATTTTTTAAATATGAGGGCTTTCCCTTAATGAAATGTTCCTAAATACTTATGGGAGAAGTTAGGTTACTCCATAAGTACTTTTATTGAAATTACAGAACAAATATCTTTTCCTGTTGAAATACACAGGTAGAAAGAAAGAACTCATATCTTTGGGTTTGCATGTATTTAGATGTGATAAGCATAATCAAATTTCATTTTAAAATTTTAATTACTTCCTGAGATGGGTACAAAGAGTAATGGAAGCATGCGAAGTCAAGTACAGGGAAATTAAGGAACAGAACTGTTATGCTTTGCATATTCAAACCAGATAGTGTTCTAACCATTTTCATTATGGTGAACGGATGTTTGTTCTGTATTGAGTGGCCCAGTCTCATTTCTTAGCCCAGGTGAATTTTTAGACACTGTGTCTAAACTCAGAAAAAAACTGAGCCATAAGTTCTAAGCAATGAGTCCACAGTCACACACTAGAAGTGTAGAAAATAGCAATTCTAATTCCAAAATTATTATTACAGTTTTAGGGGAAAATAACAACCATACTCATGCCACAGAAACAATATAACATTAACATAATCAATAACATCAGTAATTAAAAATAATGTATTCAAGCTTTAGATGAGAAATTCCTTTTTGTAAATATGCATGACATTCTCCAAGTAAGTCAGTGAATAAGTGTCTGCATGATGAAGAGCAAACGCCTCTCCAGAATTCAAAAACACTACAACACAAGTGATGAATCTCAACACCTAAATCCACCCCATCAGCACGCAAGCTATCCACAGAAACTTTGAAAGTTAGAAATTTTGGCATGATTAATGAAGCTATGAGCCATGACTTTGTGAAAGACAAATTATGGACATGATAGAGCAGATGTAAATTAGAATTGATTCAATGAGGGACAATGAGAGCTGACACAGGCATGTGTTGGCAAAGGCTAGCTTAGACAAAATAATATTTTATTAAAAGGCCAAAGACACACACACAAACACACATACAATCTTTCAACAATTGCTGTCAAGTAAAATCAAAGCAAGCCAAATACAAAGCCCAGATGTAAACCTCTTAATGTAAGTATTGTTTATATTTGTAATAGCCACATTAGAAGCAATTACCTCTGTTCTGAAATTTCACACATGCATATAAACTCTGAGTTATGACTTGCTTTCCCCTAAAACAGCCAAAACTCTTATTTAATATTTACAGACTTCAGAGCATCATAATGAAGCACACAGGCATGGAAACTGGTTATTTAGATTACCTACACAATATCTGTAGGAGTAAGATTGCAAAGTAAAAAGATCCAGACACTAGGGACATCAAGGCAAAATAAGGCCTGCTTCCTGATACCCTTATATAAAATCAAGTTTACTTTAAAATCAAGTTTAAAATCAAGTGTAGTTCCATCTCAGTTTTCAATTGACTTACAGAAGTTTCTGTCTAAGGATAAATAATTTTTAAGATCTCTCCTGGTTCATATATGGCATTGTGTAGAAATGTGGAAAAGATGAACTGCAGATGATGTACCAAAACACTCAGAAATAAGTCTCTGTTAGCAAAAGTGATACTCCTTTGTTATGAAATTTTCCTATAGCCAAAAAAATCCACAATGTAGGATCTGCCTATGGAGACAAAGCAAGTTGTTGTCCTAGCAATTTAGACATTGTTACAGTGCATTAAGCTTCCATCCATTCTCCTGCTTTCACGGCATCCAGTGGCTGAATGTTTTCATACACTTTCCTTCTCCTTTATACAGGCTTTCCTTCCAGATTAGTCTCTATAGTATTCTTCTGTCAGGACTTGAAGAATGCAGTCAACTTGTCTCAAAGCACTGTCATAGGAGGAAGTCCTCACAAAATAGAGGCCACCACAACAGACCCAGATGGCAAACAGAAAGCATTAATTTCAGGGCTCCAAGAAGGTGAAATGTTTGGAATTAGCACACTAGAAAAGACCCCACTGTGCAGATTGTGGGAAAAGCATGGATACAACAGGAAGATGCAAGGTCTCTGGTGAGGCAGATCTGAGTAATCTATTCAGACAAAAGTTCCCATCATAGCTTACTGAGGGAAAGGAAACAACTGCTTACACATACCATCCCAGGTTGTGGGAATGGCATATGTGCCTCTGGAGTAACCATCCCTGGAGCTGTTTAAGAAAAGACTGGATGTAGCATTCAGTGCCATGGTTTAGTTGACAAGGTGGTGTTAAGTCATAGGTTGGACTTGATGACCTCAAAAGTCTTTTCCAACTTAGCTGATTCTGTGACTTGTACTACATAAAAGTGGTTTTGTACTACATAAAAGTGGTTTCTCCAGAAGAACACTCTGGGGATCCCACCACTGAGAAGACCAGAAGAGAAGGGTGAAGGGAGATGTGGTGGTGACTATAGCTGCTCTCTCTCTTTTTCTCCTAACCCCATTCCTATTTCTACCTCTTTCTCATATTTACTGTTAAATGCAATCCATACTACTGAGTTTAGCATGAGGTCTCTTAATTCAGGCAGTCATCTTTTAATAACCGAATCCAAATATTATTCCAGAGGATCATAACTTTAATTTGTGTCAGGTGTGGGATCCTAACATTATTCCAGTGGACTGTAATACCTTCCCAGGATGGCTTCTCTCTACTGCCAAAGAAAATGCTGCCTAGTTGGCTACTGCATCATGTCAAGCTTCACTCGCAACATTTTCTAATGTCCTTAAAAAAAATGCAAAGCTACCAACAGTTCTAACCAAAAGTGACAAAACTTGATTTTCTTTATCAATTTCATAAGATTGCAAGCACAAACACCTTTTTCAATAATGACTCCAGCCCTGCATGGGCTCCTCCATAAGCTGCAGAGGAACCTGTGCTCCCACACCTGCAACACCTTCTCCCCTCCTGCATCTCTCACCTCTGTGTCAGCAAAGACGTTTTTCTCACTCTCTTTTTTCCTCACTCTCCTCTGCCTTGTAGCATTTTGCCCTTTCTTAATTTTTTCCCCAGTGCCACCCCCACAGGGCCGTGGCTCAGCCCTGCCCTGGGCTGGGCGGTTGGATCCGGCTGGAACCGGCTGGAATCGGCTGGAACTGGCTGGAACCAGCTGTGTCCGGCCGGAACCTGGATCTGGCTGGAACCAGTTGGAACCGGCTGGAGCAGCCCCGGCCTCCCCTCATGGCGCCGTTGCTGCTTCCTGGACGCATAAACACAATGAATTTGAAAACTGTAGTCCTCTTTCTTTTGGACAGTGTCTGGATTAGAAATAATAATGGGGGAAAAGCAAAACCAAACCCCAACTTCCCTCCACCCCTCTTTTTTTTGCTAGTTGTTCTTGCAGAATATTTATTAAATAGTTTGTATTTCAAAGCTCTCCATATGAGTCAGAGTTGACCCATGAGGCCATTATGTTTTGGGGAACTCTTGCGCCACAAGTACTCCTGATGTATTCATTATGTATAAACTATGAATGGAAATGAACTTTTTCAATCCTCATAACTCACATTTCACTGCAGTTGGGACAGGAACACCTCAAAGTCCTAAAGTAATTTTGTTTAAACAGAATTGTCCATACTTGTGACAAAGAGTTCAACTATTTTCTCAGACCACAAACTGAGAAGGGATGTTTGAAGCATGTAGAACTCGTCTACATATAAGTCTTATATTTTTTTCTTTCCTTTTTTTTTTAGAAAAGTGTGCTTTCTTATAATGTGAGAAGCATTGCAACTTGCTTACAATAAATATCGCGTTGTCATTGTGGCATTGTCCTAATACTGTATCATCAAAATTATTTTCTAGCGATGAAATTGTGTAATACATCAGTAAAATTCCCCTGTTGTGATTATATGTTTATCTTTAATATAGTATCACTGGCATAAACAGGTTCTGAGGGTATAGGTTTAAAGATAAATAATTGATAGCAAAATGCAAATAAGTTTTATATATATATTTAAATGAGTTTCATTTTGTTTCATTTAAGTAAAGCATTTGGAAGAGAACAGATTTACATGCAAGGGGATATTGCCTTCATAATAACAGCAATAATGATTCAGATTTTAACAGCTGCATGAAAATGTATGCTTGTATTAAAACACATGAAAGAAATTCTTTCAGTGGAGCAGCTCCAGCAAAAACAACAACAAAAAAAAAATGACAGGAAAGTACAAAACAACTTGATGTCTACCTATTAATAAAAGTTTTGGGAAGTTATATATCCTGAGATAGAATAGCTGAAATTTATGTGTATACATATATATATGCGTATTCACAAGTTTTGATAGAACAAAACTTTGTGTATGTATGTGCAAGTGCGTCTGTGTGTGACAATAGCTTGCATATTTTAAACTGTATAAATCCTTCAATTTCATTTTTATGGCTGACTATTTCAGCTTTTAGCATTCAGTTTGTTAGATTGATTGTCAGGCCAGAAAATACCATTTTGAAATGATTCAGCAATCTACTCAGTTTCCAAGAGAAATGCATCTTCCTTCCATATAATTTTTTTAAACTTTTCTCAGCAGCACCAGAGACTGAACAGAAAATGATCAAGACAGGAAATGGACAGGAAAATATCCCTTTATGTAACCAAAAGTCTGTTGGAGAACAGATGAAAACATGTTGACTTTTTAAAAGTTGTAACTTCCTTAAAACTATATACAGCCTGTCTTTTGTTTTATCACCCAACATTCCATGTAACATCATCTAAATATACTGATAATGTTAGGAAAGATAAACTGATTAGCGGAGGCATTTTTGATGTTGATTATATTCCTGATTGATGCAGGACCTTGCAAAGTATGTAGCCGACTATATTGATAACACATTTTTGTATAGAATGATGGCTATCCATTGCCTGAGAATAAGGGATCTTTAACAAAGGAAGTGCCATTAAAAGTCATCAGTATGATAGTAGAAACACACATACTGTCATTTGAGTAGAACTAATCAGAAAATTCTAATGTCCCAAATGCTCAACTTTTCTAATGCAAGAACCGTTTCTCCTTTTTCATGGTAAAAGTTTATGCTCTGTTCTTAGCATGGGATGAAATATATCCCATAAATTCACAATTCAATTTAAATCTTCAAAACTTACTTTTATTAATAAAATCATGGTAGCAAAGAATGGCCCTGCAAAGTTATCCAGTTGATTTCATGCCAAGGCAGGCTCAGTCTAAACAGACAACAGACTAACCTGACCTTAACGATGTTCAGATTTCAGCTTCTCCAGGTAATTCTGTGCTTCTGAAAACTCGGTTTTGCAGAGGTTAATAATAATTATACCTGGATCTTTCTTACTATGATCTAAACCTTTGGCCTATTCATTGTGCGAAAACTATTATTGTACTATCTCTGGAAAAAAGTTTTAAGTTCAATTTTTTGAAAAAAGATCTCCAAGTTTGTTTTTTTTTTTTTCCTCTAAGTTCATTCCTTTTTATGTCTGATCCTTCTCACAGCTGTCTCCAGCATGCCCTTTGGTATGTATCTTAACCACAACAACCCAAACTGACTACCATATGCTAGCTGAAACCTCAATAATGTTGAAAAGATTTGATGGATTATTCATATTTCATGTGAGTTAAACTGGTATTTAAATATATTAGAATGATATTTGCCTTTTGCACAGAGCATGACATTGGTAGCTCATGCTCAGTTTGTGATCTATTTGCTCAAGATCGATATCAAAACTATTCCCTAACCCACTGTTCCCCATCATATGGTTATACAATTGACCACTGCAATCCAAGTAAAATACCTTGCCCTTAGTCCTTATTAATTCCATCCTATTCTCTAAAAGGTCACATAAGAATGTGAAATACGAGATTTTGCAATGTATTTACTCCTATAAAGGAAGAGTGTGGGTTGCAAGAACACAAGGTATAAATACAAGGTTAAAGCAGTTGAGAGCAAGGGACATAAATGTTACAGAAAAATGTGACAGAAATAAAATAAGTAGTCAGTCTGTACCACCCCAAATGCTATGTTTAAAACATATAAATGAAATAAATATTTTTGATATGTATTCAAGACAGAACTTAAGAATTCAGTGAATAATGTAAATATATAGTCAGATTGTCATAAAATCTGAAAGTTATATACTTCTATAATCTGCAAAAGATATAACCTGGGCAGAAGCATGAAACAAATCTTCCCAGGGCAGAGGTGACACATAGCAGTAAGTGAGTAGGAACTGAGAAGGCAGAAGGGACTGATCTAGGGCTCAAACTTCAAATGAAGCCAAAGACAAGGAAGCTCACATTTCAGCCTTAACCAATCCATAGTACAAAGGAAACTATGCCTTGGAGAACTGCTTCTTTTCTTGCCTTTGATTTAAAGGTGTCTTGGCTGACATCTGTAGACTGGAGTTTCAAAGACTGGTCATTGAGCATGTAGTATGCTTTGTCAAATAAAATACTGGTGATATTTTCTTTCACTCCTGGCTTTGCACAAACTCAATTTTTAGGAACAAATCAACAGAAATTTCAGCATTATTTAAACTCTACCAGTCTTAAAAGGATACCAGACAAGATATAAAATAAAACTTCTACTTTATGTGTTGTTCAGATGGTTTATTCTGGATGATGAGTTTCAACAGAAAATTTCCCTCCACTAGGGTAGGTCTTCTCTTGCCATTTTAACTCACATTCAGAATTTCCTAATGGCACATGGCACATGTCTGTATTGGAGATGAGAACTGACTCCCAATCCCTAGGTACTCTGCATATTATTTGCTGTGCATCAAACTGTTAGTTTTCTTGGGGTTTTTTTCTTTTCTTTTTTGTTTCTTTTCTTTTTTTTTCTTTTTTTTTCTTTTTTCTGTGTTCAGAGGGTTTTATTTGAAGTGAGGCAGACTGGATGACACTCTAGGTCCTTATTCATTCCTCTGTGAGCTAGCTTTTGATATTTTTTTAAAAAAGAAAATACCAGGCTACAATGTCTGTCTGCTGTGTGTTCAAACATGGCTGCACAGTGGTCAAGCTTCAATAATGGCATCAAATTCTCCAAGAAACCATAGTACACTCACTGAAAGTATGTTATGCTTTATCTTTGTCACTGATGGGCACCAAACAGTAGTCACCATCCAGTGTCTCATTGCCCTCTGCCATGGATTAAAAGTGAAGCAATAGCTAAGTGTGCAAACAAAGGAATTTTTTCACTACTTCCCATTGTCAGGTGATGTATAGCCCCCTTTTGTAGGACCCCAGTATACATAACATTTTCCTGGGAAGATAAATATTATATTCAAAAACATCTCTTTTTAAGCTTTTGTTGCTGGGTGTGTCATCCCATGGTGTGGAATATATTTCTGGTCGATTTGGAGCACTCCCATCCTACTCACTGAGCAGGGCAGAGAGCAAGAAACAAGCCCTTGATGTTGTGCAAGCACTACTCAGAAATACTCCAAACACTGCTGGATTGTCAGCAGTGTCTTTTCAAAAGACAGCACCAGTTCAGTGCTGTTAAAAAAAGTTAACTCCATTCTAGCCAGAGACAGTACAATTCCCTACCAAAATCCACATAAAATAGATGAAGAACGATTATTCATCTAAACTATACCTATATAGGAGAGTTTAGAGGCAGGACATTGTTTTCAGTATCACAAGGGGTCTTCAGTAGATAAATATTGTCAGAGAATCAGTTCAAGAAAAGCATTTCTGGAACAAAGACTCTAAAGTCCATCTCAATGCCTTTTAATTTTAACTGCATGATTGCATGCTTGCCAGCCCAAATAACCTTGTTACTCAGTGACCTACACAATCTGTCTTTTCTCTCTTTCTTTATTTTTTTTTTTTTT
>VYXF01006153.1:251149-274559 GCA_013397295.1 Polioptila caerulea | reverse complement strand
TTTTTTTTTTTTACTGTGGCAAATAATCTTTGGAAATACACAGCTCATTCAAGTGAGTGTTGATGTTAGTATTTATGTTTTTGGTCTGCAGACTCCAATATACTTATCTAAAGGACCTGACCACTTTCAGCAATGTTACAGGTCACCCATTAACTTTGTGAGGTAGTTATGTAATTACATTATCCTGAGGATGACGAGAAGGAATGCTAATTGTATCAGCTCATTAAGTCTGTAAGTCTGTTTTAAAATAGGTGACACCAGATATTTTGAAATAAAAGATATGTTCTAGCTATCATTTTTAGTTTTTTTTTCTACTGCCATAATTGCCCAGGGACCGAAGAGAATACTGAGGAAATTTATATTACCCAAGATAAATCAATGAAAATTAATAGCTTTTGGTCTGTTCTCAACTGAAAAAGGAAGTAAAAAAAAAAAAAAAAACCAAAAAACTGAAGAACATGATGGAAAAATGCAACTTTTTCATAAAATTCCGTATATGAGTTTAATCTTGCTGTCTGTAAAATGTAGTATCTGTAACTGAAAATTTATAATTTGCACAAATACAATTTGAAAAAAGGAGATTTATACTGATCTCATAAAGATTCATCAAATGTAATGAAAGGAAAGTAGTATGAAGGAAAACTTATCCTAGATAGGTTCAGAAATTTTGAAGGCTGCTGTAGAGAAGACAAGGTAGTTGCAGTTAAAGCTTACAAGCTTTTATATTGAAACATAACCTAAGTGCCCTTTCAACTGCTGTCTGTGACTTTATTCTGATTTGTGCTGATCCATAAGTTATTGTGACTATGTAGCAGGTAGAGTATGTCATACCTTGACTGAATTTTATCTACTTTCGTTAGATTCAAGACACAATAAATGTTTTTAGATAGAACTCTGCAATACACCTAATCCAAGCAATAATTTAAATTATACAAATGCTTCCAGAAAGTTGGTAAAAATGCTAGCTTCATGCAAAATATTGTTCTTTAGGATCTCAAAAAACCTTGTAAATTCTACTAAATTTTGACTGTGACTATAGATTAAATTGAAGATTAAGTTGGAGTAGCAATATAACAGTAGAAAAAATTCTTATTATCTGTTCCTTTACCTGATACAGAAAGACACAGCCCTGGATGAAAATTTTTGCAGAAATGTTTTCTTCACAAAAATACTATGAAATGTTGTGGGGGTTTTGGGGTTTTTTTTACAGTTTGTTTCACAGAGTAATTGTCAGAACAGGTAATTTGGATTTTGATTTGTTCAGTAACGTCCTATTACATAGTTTCAAGCCAATTAATTTTATATAGAATTTGATTTTTTCAGTATCTGTTTACACTTATTGTGAGCCAAAATATTATATAACAGATATAATAAATATTTTGAAGTATTTAATTGCACATTTATAGCAACATTTTCATTATTTTCTATTGCATAAATAGAAATAATTATAAAAATTAAATATTTCTGTATTAAAAAATTTCCTTGTTTCTAATTTTTAAAATAATCTCTTTTAAAGACATTAAAAATTCTCTCAGTTTACTGACTAAAAAATAACATCTTTTTACATTTAATAATAAAGGTTATTATACTCTGCAAATAATATCTCCTTTTAATGGGGATATAATAATAATGATTCATTTCAAAGTGTATGTCAGGTAGAAAAGTGGTGAAAAGAAAACGGGAAGAGGTGTTAAGGGATGATGGGAGAAGGGAAGAGGAAGAGAGGGTAGGTAAGGGCGGAACAATTTAGGGCTGGGAAGGGAAGGACAAATTTTCTACCAGGTTGAGTTGAATAATTTTTTGTACCAGATAAAACAAATGGGTTTCTTGTTTTAGTCCATTGTCTCAGGTATTACTCAGGCCAAAACTCTGAGTAGACCATCATGAAAATCTTCCCTACTATCAATGAGTATCTTAATATTTGCAGTCACTATTAATCATTTCACAATCTGAAAATAACAGAAAAATTTTTGTATCTCAGGACTTTGAAACATGAAATTATTAAAAGTAATGTCTGCTCCGCCCTTTGTTTTTTATGTAACTGAGTCTCAGTCTTGGAAGAACATTATACCTTGCAGGCAATCTTTTAGGCTAGAAGTCTAGCTGCTATTTAAGGAGTCTAGAAGTTGTACCATTTTGAAGAGTCCCTTCCTTCCTTCTTACCTTTATTATTGCATTTCAAGCCAAAATATTTCACCTGTGATTTCTTCTCCTGTGTATTACTTTAAATTCATGCAACAGATTATATTTTTTTTTTCTTCTGCTTGGATTGCTTCTGGTGAGATTGTAAAAGGCATGGCATGCTCAGGACAGGATTTTACAGCAGTGTTGTATGGTCTTAAGGACACTTTAAGAGATTATTTTTTGAATTCACTTTTAGACATAGTTCCATCTCACTTGAAATTGTATTTCTTCATCATAGGGATAAAGACATATTAGCTGTCTATCCAGTGACTGTAGTTTGTTGGAATGCTGACTTGGCTAGCAGAGAACTTGATTTCTTTCAAAACACCTTTTTTCTCTAAAGAAGTTTAAATAATTAGAATCCTTACTTCATATCTTGGAAAATATGTTCAAGATTATAGAGAGTAAAATGCAGAAGGCCATAGCAGTGACTTCTCCTTCATAGCCTGCCAAGGATGAAGATTGTAGGATCACAGAACTGTAATGTCTTTCATTAGCTTCACACAAGGGCAGCGGAGGGCAGCACTGCCCAAAGTGCCAGTCAGAAATGAGGCTTAACTTGGGAAGAACATATGGATAAAATTCCCCATAATAGGGTTTCTGTGACCAGTGGTAGTAAAGATAAGATGCTAAAATTGTGGGTAAAAACTTATAGTGCTACCAGTGGCAATGCTGTTCACTTAGCCTCAAAGAAGTAAATACTCACCCATGTGCCCATGCAGAATACCTTTTTCTTGTAAAAACTAAGCTAAACAAAAGCAGATAGCCTTGGAGGGAACTGTGTTTTCTCAACTGCTTTTTTTCTGATCCCTGTCATTTTTTTTCCTTTTTCTCATTCTCAATCATATCATTGTACCAAATATCATAAGTAACTTGACTACTTTTCAAAAGGGTCCAGAAAAGCTACTCATCTTTCTCAGATTTAGATGTGGAAAAAATATCTCTATTGAGGCAATCCATTCCATCCTAAAAATGAAGCCTTAAATAGATAAGAGGAAATATTTTGTAGATGATGCTGTCTCTGTTGATCTAGTATCAATTAAACAGTACAGAAAACACACCTGAATTTTAGAAGGTTAAAGTTAGATCATAGATGCACAATACAATACAGAATGGAAGTTGATTATTTTCTCACTAGCTGGTAAAGTTCTGTGGTTTGGATTTAGTATAATTCTAGCATTGATACAATGGACATGTTTTAGTTATTATTAATAGTGTTTATTCTATTTCAGGACTTTTCAGCATTCCATGCTCTGCCAGAAAACAGGTGTACAAGAAGCTGGGAGGAAGCATGGCCAGGACAGCTGATATTCCACTCCATTGATCATACTCATCATAAACTGGGGAGAGNCTCCCCCACCCAGTCAGTAGCAGTAATAATGGCAGTAGTAAAATCTGTGTTTTTATCATTCACAGTATTACTATCACATTTTATANGAAGTTGATTATTTTCTCACTAGCTGGTAAAGTTCTGTGGTTTGGATTTAGTATAATTCTAGCATTGATACAATGGACATGTTTTAGTTATTATTAATAGTGTTTATTCTATTTCAGGACTTTTCAGCATTCCATGCTCTGCCAGAAAACAGGTGTACAAGAAGCTGGGAGGAAGCATGGCCAGGACAGCTGATATTCCACTCCATTGATCATACTCATCATAAACTGGGGAGAGTTGGCTGGAAGGATCTGATCGCTGCTTAGGGATGAGCTGGGCATCGGTCAATGTGTGAAGAGCAATTGTATTGAATGTCACTTGTTTTCTTGGGTTTCNTCAATTATTAAACTGTTCATATCTGAACCCATGAGTTCAAAATTTTTTTTCTGATTCTCCTACTCTTTCCATCAGAATGGAGAAGTACATGGTACTTAAGTTGCTGACTGGGGTTAAACCATGACAGAAGTGTTGAAGGTCAGGTTGGATGGGGCTTTGGGCAACCTCATCGAGTGAAAGATGTCCCTGTCTATGGCAGAAGGGCTGGAATTAGATCAGCTTCGAGGGTCCCTTCCAACACAAACTGTTACATGATTTTAAACAAAACACCTTCAAAATCATTTATCAGTGTCCAAAAGAGTCTGCAAAATCTAGATAACACTAGCAGATGTTATTTTCTACTATGCATTGTGTGAAGAAGTTTCTTTTTCTCTTTGTTTTGGATATGCAGTCTGTTGATTTTATTTGATACATCCTGTTTTTTACAGCTGTTGTCTGTTGACTTCAATATGAGGATAATAAAAACTTCTATGATATCCCTTGCTACTCTGTATTTGTCTCTTTTCCAGATTAGTGGTCCTGATTATATTCTCATGAAAACTAAGCTGTACCTTTGGTCACCTGTGAGGTCTCTTTCTCTTTGTTTCCAGTTTTTACTGTGTATCTTTTGAACTGGTATTCCAGAGCTGCATTGAGTATTCCATGTTCATTTATACTGTGAATTAACAATTAGAGATAATGATGTCATACTTTGGCATCTAGCCTGCTGTGTTTCTCACTTGCAACGAAAGGCGCCAAAATATTTTCCAAATCTTGTCTTGAAGTACCTAAATGTCTCTGAAACTTAGATTACAGAATGTCAAAATTGATTTTTAAAATGGAATGAAAAATATTGGGCAGTTATAAAACTGTTTCCTCATTTCCCTAAATGTCAGAAATAAAGTGTAGTATATTAACTAGCTTATTTGAGGAAATTCATGTCCAGAGCATTAGGGGTTATCAATTTACATTGCACTTGAGAAATTAGTCTTTTATAAAGGCTCAGTGTGTCCTAGGTGTGAAGCAATTCTCTGTATTTTCAGAGTCAAACACTTCCTGCTGAGGAATCCACAGAGTATCCACACAGGGAGTTACTGGGAAATAACGTCTGTATTGTTAAAGAACAGTTTAGCTTACTGAGCAATTTCCTTCTCACTTTGGCAGCCCCTTTGATACCTGAGTAGTATGTTAGACAAAGAGGAACAACTCCTGTTCATTCTAAATAAAATATCAGATAAGCCACTGTGATCACTGGGGACTTATCTGACTGTGCCTTTTCACAAAGACTATTTCTGGTGACATTTTTTCTTGATTGGTGACATCGTTTCTTGATGACATTTTTTGCAAGTTCTTGACTTTTTAAGCAATTATTTTTGACAAACACAGCATAAGGCTTTATGTGTCTCTAAACACAGAGGTTCCTCTGTAGTTATTCAGCATTTGATAAAAAACATTTGAGGATCTAATCTTTGTATTTCGATGCATTAACTGATAGTGGCTATGTCTAGTTGTCCTCTTAATTTTGGTGAAAGAAAACTTTGATCTCAAGTTGTGAATATAAATTGTGGGAAATAATTTCACTTTTTTTTTTCCTTTTAGAAAATTTTGATTGTGCCAAGCAAGATATTAACTGTAATGACCTGCCATTATTCTTTAATAATTTATTGGAAGTATTTATTGAAATACTTAGGATATAACATAAGCAAGCATAAGCAAAAAGATTTTAGGAACTGTAAGTTAATAAGTGAGCAAAAACTTGTACTAGTTGTGGCTGGTATAGGGTTCATTTTCTTTAGACTATATCGTTTGGGCTATGCTTTGGATGTGTTAAAAACAGTATTGATAATATAGAGATGTTTTTGTTATTGCTGATCAGGGCTTGCCCAGCATCTGAGCATTTTCTGTTCCTTATTCTGACACACTGGCCAAGGGGCTGGGAGCACGTGTGATGCTGGGAAGAGACACAGCTACAACAGCAGAGCCAAACTGACCCAAGGCATAGCCCATGCCACATGACATAATACTCAGCATATAAAACTGAGGGAAGAAGGAGGAAGAGGGAAATATTTAGAGTGGTGGTGGTGGTTTTTGGTTTCCCAAGTCACCATTATGTGTGACAGGGCCCTGCTCTCCTGGAGGTGGCTGAACACCTGCCTGGCATGGCAGAATCAATCCCTTGTTTTGCTTTGCTTGTGTACATGGTTTTTGCCTTACCTATTAAATTGACATTATCTCAACCCATGGGTTGTCTCTTCCACTTTCCAATTCTCTTTCTGATCCTGCTGGTGGGTGAGCAGTTGTGGGGTGCTTTGTCTCTGACTGTGGTTGCTTGCTGGGGGGTTAAACCACAGCAAAGTTCCTAACAATTCTATGCCTTCTTTTATGCATAAACACATTATCTTTAAATTGTATTACTTTTACCTAGTTAATAAGGTGTTTTTGTTACCAAGTTTATCTCTGAAACTTCAAAAGTATTCAGGACCTCATTTTGTATGTCAAGAAGTGCTTCTTGAATGCTATTACTTTGTTCTAACTTAGAGAATTCTTCAGACCTTTCTGGAATTGGATGAATAAATCAAACATTGTATGTACTAGGATATTAAAAAACCCAACTAACAAAGGCAAATGGCTTGGCAGCTGAAATAACATAAACATACCCTGAAAAAATCTGGCATTATATGAACTAGTTTCAACGAGTAAAAAATTCTCTTAATCACTACTGTATAGTGATTTCAATGCACTCAATCATGAACACTCCAATGAAAAACAAGGATCACAGGAAATTTTATTAAAAAATCAAGGTCAAACTTTTTCCTTTATGATCTGAATTGAAAATTCCTATTTAATCCAAAAGAAAACATTCCATTTTCATGCATTTTTTAAGAAAAAAAAAAGAGTTCACATTCATTGCAGGGCCATGGTGTGTATTGCCTCTTTTCCACCAATGAGCCTGAATGAGAGATTTGAGTTAAATCTTTTTTTCTAAATAATTTATTTAGTCCTAAAAGAAGGGCTATATTATATTTTGTTCTGTTTTTTACATTTTCTTCTGTTGATCTTCTTAAAATTTGAAAGCCAGATTAGCTAAAGCAAAGTCCAAAATATGACTGTGCCATATATTGTAAATATTCTACACCACCAAACTAGAGAATCAGTCCCATGACTTAATATTTCATCAATAAAAAGGAAAATTTTTGTAAAATGTTAGACAGATGTAGTAAGGAATACCAGAGAGATGTAAAGCAATCTTTTTTTTTTACAAATTATTAAGTAAAACATTCTTCTAAGAAATGGAAAATAAGCTGAACTCTTTTGATGCATAGAAATATGGCAAGGTCTTCCTTTGTTTTCATGAATCCCAATATTTTTGCTTCCAACTGAAATAATTTTTTGGGTTCAAAGTAGATTTGCACGTAGTTCCCAGGGTGGCCGAAATAATTTTCTTTTGTCATTTTTCTTATACTCTTTTAGGCCTTCTTTAGCATTTTCTTCATCCTGCAAATAATTTAAAATGCATAAAAACTATTTGAGGGGAAAAAAGTGAATGTTCCAAAAAGTGGAACTAGAAACCTAAATTTATTAAGCTGAAGAGATTTTGTCAATTAAGGAAAATCTGGGGAGGAAAAAAAAGAATTACATTCTTCTACCTGTAAAACTTGAATTGAAATTCCTTTTGGTAGTACTACATCCTTGTATCTTCATATGAAGCAACTTATTTCATAATTTGTGATGATATTTATCAATATTTTTATTTATACCCTTGTCTTTCAGTTGCATAAGTTATCTCCTAAAAGGCTTTTTTTACTACTTTATAAGATGCACTGTCATCTTTAAACATGCCTAGAAAATATGTAAGGAATAGAGGATTTGCACCTGGAGTACCCCTAGGGACTACTCAATTGCAATTAATTTAACTAGACACTGGATGTCAGTGTTGCCATTTTATAGTTAAAAAAAAAAAAAGAGAAAAGGGGGAAACATCAAGAAAATCCAAGGTGTAACCAGAAAGAGGATATAGAAGTCTAATCAAATCATTCAGAACAGCTTAGGAGCTAATTAGAATTTTGTATCTTCATGGTAGGAAGAACATGTTGGCTTCAAAGCATCAGCACTCCATAAAAGTTTTGATTTCTATTAAGAACAAACAAACAGATGAAGAAACACCTCAACTAAATGGACATTTTAGGAACCTGTTACAGAACTTTCACATGGCAATTGGCATTAACATTACATTAATCAGAATGAGGAACACTGCACAGTGTGAGTGATGGTGTTTGCTTATGGTTTATTTTGTACCTGGCTTTCAAAAAAACGCCTGAATTTAACTCACTCCTAACATCATGACCTTAATGGAGCTATATACTTCTACACCAGGATTTTATTTTTCTACAAGTTTTAGAAGGGGTTTTAAAAGAGTGAGATTGGAAAAATATGAAGGGGGTTTCATAAATGTCTGCCCACTAAACACAACTGTCCATCACCTACTGACACTTAGATGCAAATTTTACAGAGGACCATATTTAATGTACTGGTTTTCACAGTCAGGTATAAGCACAATCTCCTTTGAGAGAAAGTCTCATTTGGCAGAAATACAAATTCACCTATGGCTTCAAGCCATCCTGCAGAATAAAACTCAGTATTAAATAGAATCTCAAAAAAACAACACTTAATTTCACTAGCAACACCTTTCAAGTTAATCTATTTCAAAATCAGATATGGTAGTATCCAATATGTTAGGAGAAGGACTTCCTTAGAAACCTTCATCAACGACAAAAAATTCTTATAATGCAAGTAAATATTGTTCTACTGTCATTATAAGTGTATTTGGCTGATGGACTGGAAACATCTAAGCTGAACAGCAAAAAAGTAGAAAAAATGAATCAGTTTATTTTCACAGTTCTTACTTGGACATCAAAAAAATCCCTGAGCATCCAGAATTACTTATTTTACTGTGAAACCGCAATTCATATAATTTATGTATTTATGAAAATGCTTCAAAAGGTGGTGACCTGCAACCAGCATAAAGCATATGGATTTGCTATCAGGTATGGATGGCAAATATCAAAAAATTCTCTCAGATTTCTAAATAATATTCCAGAATCTTTGTAGGGAATATTAGGTATGTCATAAGTGAAAAACTTCAGTCAAGAATATTTCAGTAAAAATATATTATGTACTACAGGAAAAAAAAATCATTAAAAGCAGTCAAAATCACTCTCAAGCTTTTATCATCCCAGAAATGCTAATTGCCATCATGTCTGGTCTCAGTCAAAGTCTAGTAATGATTTACACATATTTATCCCTTTAAATGCCTATATCAAGTATTTGAAGAACATCAGGTTTTATATGAAATATATTTCACATTTAACAGTGAAGGCAAAGTTAAAAAATATAAGGAAGTGTCACTCGTTTTTGAGACACCAAGGTATGAATCAACATATCTAACAGAAAAGATGATCTATGATCTGATATTTCATCTCCAAAAAAATAACATTGTTGAACTAGGGTGTCTAATAATATCTCCCAAATAAATTAGAAATGTTTAAGTTCAAATAACTGGTGAAATAAAGATGAACATAAGAGAGATAAAAACAGTTTGGCCTTCCTGAAAGATCCAAGAAAAGAGATTACTTATAGAAGAGATTACTTATAGAAGACAATATGCTTCTCAGACAGAGGGTTTTCTCTGATACAAGCAACCCAAGATTGATGCAATCTAAGACATAAAATATAAAAGATTTTTATATAAGGAACATTTCAACCTGCAGTTAGATTATGTATACAAGGGAAAGAAAACAGTTGTATTTCAAATTTATTGGTTTATTTTTTAATTAATGTCAGTATTTATTAGCATTTTGAATTATAGTGTATATTTTGGATATTATAAATATTTATTAGCATTTTTTTTCAACAAGAACTAAATCATTGTAGTGAGGGAAGTGATTACTGTAATTGACTGGTGATAGGCTCCTCCCTCAACAGAAGACTGGAAACTCGCATACTCACACAACCTCAGTGGAATTCAAGTACCTAAACAGAGGCCTCTAGAGTCACTGTTTTCTTCTTGGTATCTAATCAAACTCAAGAGAAAAACCAAGTATCCCACGTTTCCTTGATCATTTCTGTCAGGTCCCTGATGGTATCTTGGATGCCTTTACTCTTTAAGATTGCACTTTAAAAAGCTAATATTTTCTTCCTCTCACTTTCCCAAAGGACCTCTTCACTGCCCAGAAGGTTAAAGGAATACAGGGCTGTGCTGGCTGCTGGGAGATGGCTGCTACTTGCCTTGTCCTGACTGCTGTTCTGGGCTAGGTAAATGCTTCTCCTGAAGAAGAGCTCCTTCTTGAGTATCTGCTAGGCATGGTCAAGAGAGATCATCAACAAAATGTGACAGGTGATACAAGAAATCTCATCAAGAAGAGACATAAGCAATCAGAAGCATACCAGATGGAAATGGTACCCAAGGTAGTAAAACAAAAGAAGAAAAAAAAAGCAAACAAGAAAAGATTTTTTATATAGATTCATTTGTGGCTTTAGTGAGGGTCTGATGCAATCCAAAAATTTACTGAAAGCTTACAAAATGAGAGTGGGACTAAGAGCAAATTTATAAAACTGCTTTGGTGTCTGTTCAGTCATCATTAGAAATGCTGTGCAGCTAGATCAGGGTTAAAACTTTAAGTCAGTCTAAGCACTAATTGTGTTGATATCTAAAATACGTGGCTGGTTTGATTTGGGTTTTTTGTAGCATTTTTCTTTTACCAAAATCCTAATTTCACACTCTCTTTGCCCTTACTGTTTATATTTCTGTGTATGAATAAGACTGCAGAATATCTGTACTTTGTTCTTCACTATGCTGAGATGAATCCAGCAAGTATGACATACTTATGCATCACTACCAACTGAATTTCTATTAAAATTATTATAGCTACCATCACTGCTAGAATTCTTTGACTGGTAGCTTATATGCCTCATTAAGGTATGATGATACTTTCACAAATTATCTCTGTGATGACAGTATGACAGATGAAACTAAACTAGGAGGGGCTGCAAAAGGATGGGAAAACATGATCTGAGTGTAAAAGAGTCCTAAGAAATTGAACAAATAAAATAGCAAATGATCTGATAAGATGAGCGGCAAGTTTCCTCACTGTAAGGAGGAGTAATTAACTGCACCAATACCTGTCAAGGAGGTTATAGGGGATTATAAGCTAAAATTAGGGTAAATATGATGTCTGTGTACTGTATTTATGTACAGTTCTATCAAAACAAATGGCACTCATGCCAAAATGAAACTTAGTTGTTGCACTTTCTTCTGACATTATTAAGCCCTCTTATGGAGGTTTGTAATCAGATGCAAGTTTTGCATTTCATGGAAGCTATAAAAGAAGTAAGGGTTAATCAGATGTCTAAAGTCTCTCAATCCCTGGTTTTGAAAGTCTAGAAAGCTAAGACTTAAGAGAAGAGAAAAGCACAGAAAACATAATGGTTAGCCTGAAGGAGAAAGGACTGAGGGCAGATAATGACTGATGCAAAAAAACAACCAATGAAACAAACAAAAAACCCACAAAGGGTAAAATTGCAGAAAAAGAGAGAAAGGCATCAGATTAGGAGGTATTTCCAATGTGGAGGACTATAAAACATGGAAATAGATTGCCTAGGGAGGTCTGTCATAAAATTCTTTAAGAAAAGTTTAAACAAAAATATCTGTCAGGAGGAGTGCTAATACTGCCTTGGAGCAGACTGAAGGACAAAATGATCTCCTAAGATCCATGCTATGGTATTTCTCAGATCTTATTCAACTTATGTCTGCCATAATGATTGATTAGTGCAACAATTCCCAGAGCAAATAAAAACCAATGGAAAAATATACAGAAGGAAGACAATCAATCAGTGGCATACATGTTTTTTTTTTGGTTTTTTTTTTTTTTTTTTAATAAAGGCATATATTGAAAACTTAAAATAGTTTCTTTATTTTTCCAATTTAATACTTTTTTTCCTATTTCACTTACTCTTATGGAAATAATTTACTTTTTACTTATGAATTACAAGGCTAGATTAAAAAACTGAGGAGTTCTGTATATATATATAACAGAAATAATTGCTGAAAATTTGGGATCTACACATTGTTTTTAAAGTTATTTCTTTATGTTCTGACTTGAACACATAATAGAATAGATTAATCTATTTTCTATTACTATTAATGTAATAGAAAAGAAGTCTAAAATTTAAATTTGTAGAGAGTGTATTAATCCCCATCATAAAAAAAATCTCCATCTCTCTTACACTTTATGTTCAGCTATACTTGTATGCAATGCATGTTCTTACCAAAGGCTTCTAGTGTTCTTGCAACTATTCTATAGTCAGCTTGGTCACAAAAAGAAGTCCCAGTTCTTGCTAAAACAATATTAGATGGGATAACTGGTAAAGATATATGACCAATGATGTTGACCTAAGTGCTCATAGAAGAAAATTTCTGCAGTTGCAGAGCATAATAAGAACTAAAGCTAGACTGGAGAAAATCTCTCTCCAAAAGGAGAAAAATTAAAAATTATTTTCTCTTTGCAAAGTAAACAAGTGGAAAGAATTCTGCCTACTGCTGCATTGCAGCAAAGCTGGGGCAATGTCAGTTTTTGCTGGAAGCTGCCTAATTTTCTTCCCCCACAGGCTCCTTCCACAAGGCTTATGACAGTCCTCACGCTCCTCTCAGTGTGCTCAGATCTAACAGCAGAACTAAACCAGAACAAAGTTGAGCCCCTTAGAGACCAAGCAGTTTACCACTGCTTTACCTCCCTGAACTAGCTAATTGAAATGCTGGGATAATAGCATATTAGGATAAAAAATGTGTAAAGGGGTAATTCCTTGAGCAACAGACTTAAGATAATGTGTTCTCAGAGAACACGAAGGGCTAATTTTAATGTAATGCACAGGTTTATATTCAAGTGCTACGTTTATTTTTTTGTTTTATTTCCTAGATTTTCCCAAAATTTTGGGGGATATCTAGAAAATTTTTTGATGCCAAGCATGCACAATTTGATTCTTAACTTGGTATAAGTAGTTAAGAGGAGACTGAATCTTTAGCCTGGTAGAGTTGATGCTGCTGGAGCTGTGTGCCCCAGGTCTAAGCAGCACTGAGGCTGAGCATGTATTATCAGTAGGTCCATACACAAGTATTTGTATGTAACACGTGTATATCCCCAGAGCTGGCCACACAGAACAACACAGACAGACATGGTCAGGTCTTACATCAACACAAAGAACACCAGTGCCTCATCTTTTACAATGAAGGTCTGGTAGTGGGAAATGTCTGGAGAGATGGTGTGGACCCCTGCAGAAGCTCAGCTCAGACACTTGGAACACCCAGAAGCTGCCCCTGTATTTCAGGCTCTCCAGTGACTGGAATGTGAGCCCCAGCAGCTGCAGCTTCACATCAGCTGCTGTTAAAGACCCCTGCACTCACCTCCCCATCCCCCTCCATTCTGTCCCAATCCTCCCCCCACACCCACACTATGGATCCCATAGTATTGTCCTTGGACACACAGGCCATCTATGGTGTGGTCCTGAATCCTGACCCCTAGAGACACCTACACACAGAGAAATCCACACACACATACCAGCAGCAGATGGTTGTTCCCTGGGATCTCTCCAGAAGATATCTCTGGGACTCTAAGGCCCTCTAAAAGCCAGATCCTCATGCAGTGTTGCTCTAAAAAATACAGTCTCCTCCCAGCTCCCTGGCCATGTCACCTACTCACCATCCCTGGAATTACCTGAAGCCTGATCTTTTGACTTCTAAAGACAAATTAATATTCACATCATGCACATAATTTCCCCCTCTCTCTCTTTCATATATATATCTGACAAGGAAAAAAGTACCACCATCACAACAAGATATGAAACAAAATAATCTCGTTTTTTCCACATTTTAATGTTTTAAAAATAAAAATATATAATCAGATAAGTGTACCTTATACTTCATCTATTAGTTTATCCCCTCTGATATTTCATAACATTTAGCTCAGAAGATCAGTCTCTGCTAGAGTGGATTAAATGTCTTTTCCTGAAAATTTTCCCAGAGCCAATATAGAAGTCAAAGAGAAAAATTTTCAAGCCCAAGAGGTCACTATACAGACAAGGTTTTCAATAAAATATCTATACATAATATTTCAACCATAACACTTTTACATCTCTAAACAGGAGGTAATCTCAAGAGTTTAGACAATGAGAATATTTAGTATCCATGAGGTATTACAAACCTTATTCTAAGTCAGAGAACTGCTCAGATCAAAAAGATTTGTTTTTTTTGGAATTGTGAACATTGATACACCCTTGTGTAAATCTAGTTAGAGATATTCTGTATTCTTGTTGAGTGACAAGTACCTTTTGAATGTATCTGGTTACTGCCTCTCTGAACATCATGAAGCCGAACAATAAACTCATTAATTAAACAAATCTTTGTGCAATTCTTTGGATAATGCAGTTTTGTCAATTTTTCCAAGCTAACACAGTCTGAATAAACCAGGAATTGCAAAAAAAAAAAAAATATCTCCAACAATAAGGCGTGCTTTTTCTGCAGTAAAATGCTAGAGTTAACAGCTGAGTTATCACAGTGATCACATTATTGCAGTGGTTAGTCACTATACAGTGAGTTTTAGTTGTATTAGGTAGGGCATTGTAACATTTCATGATGTGAATGCAAGAGGTAAACAATGCTTTGGAGAAAAACATTCTTGTCCAAATATAACCTTCAGTAAAATGACTAATATTACTTGTAGTTATTTGGGGAATAGTGAGTGTATGCTGAGCAGCAGTTTGCACACGATGAACTGCATTGTTAAAATACAGCAAGTATCATAGAAATATTACAGTAATATCATGCATGTAACAGTAATATTATACTATTATGTGAGTCGTAATAAACTGGAAAATGTTCGGAAATAAAGAGAAGTACGAACTAACTGCTCGAGTGCATGCACCAGGGAAGGTTGGATTCTGATTTTCTTCAAGAGTGACCCAAGGAGCTGCAACTTCGGGACTGCTGTCTGAGTTCATGTTTTTCAATTTTGGTCTGATTCCTCATGCTATTTTCCACTTTCTCCCCAGCTGAATCATGTCCCTGCAGCTACCATTCAAAGAGGACAAAGTATTCCCAAGGCTCACTTAGCTGCTGATGCTTGATTATTTGTTGAGTTTTTGTGCCATGGTCTGATCTTGCCTTTACTAACCTCAGTGTTTTGGAACCACCCTCACTACCAGAGAGTTAAAAGGAGCCTCTTTACTCTGTTTTTTGATTTCTATGTCCTGTTTATCACATATATCTTTTGTGAGCTGGATTGCATCTATTTTTAATGTCTCACATTTACACTTAAATCTGTTAGATTTATGCAATTTCCTTTTGTATTGTTTTGCTCCTCTATTCTTCTTTTTCTGAAATAATTAAGCCCCATGTTTGATTGTTTCTAAATAATCTGCTTCAGAAATTTTAATGGTCCCTTTCAATTGTAATGATTAGAAGAAATATAAAAAGCTGTTCATTTAATTGTTCATTTAATTTTGTCATAAACACAGACAAAGTTAAATCTGATCTTCAGTCTTGGGACTGAATAAATGAGCAAGACAATATTAAATTTTATAATATTAATATGCTAATTGTAAAGTCATTGCTTATAAAAATCTAAATTTTAACCATTAAAATTAATGATTTTAATCCAATATTCAGATATATGCTACGAGATCTTCACAGAGTAACAAACGCAGAGTAGGAGGAGGCTTTTTGTCCTTCAAAAATAATATTGTCAGTTTTGCAGCACTTTATTTTACCTTTATTATCCTTCTGTCATAGTAAGCCAACTCATAAAACAAATGCTGAATTTTTCTAATTTTTAATTGTCCTTTTTTGATTACTTTTTAATATTTCTATTGCTTACATCCTTTATTGTAATGTAAGTTTACTACTGAGAAAAAAATCACTTCTCTAGATGTTATATTTAGATATGTAAGATTCTATATGGTTTGATAAGTGTATTGCCTAGCCTAAAGCATTTTTCAATGACAGCAGTGTTTTTGAAAGAAACATTTAATGCCCTTTTCTCAGATTGTTTTCATTGTTCAGTAAAAATCAGAGATTATTCATATATATCTTCTCTGTAATGCATGCATAGTCCACACAAGACTGCTATAACTCCTGTGCAAAATGCTCAGCATGCATAAATAGCATCTATAACCTGAAAAATGCACACATCAGTTATCAAAAACAAATGGCTGAGTGAATTCTGATTGTGCTAAGGCTACACACAATTAATACATAGAATCTTTTTTACAATCTCAAACAAAACTATTTTACTTCTAAGTACTAGTGAAAAGTATGTAACAACAGGGGAAAAATATTCATGGAAATAGACATAGATCTCAATTACGAAATTTGAACCAATCATGCATACCCAACTATGTTTGTTCTTGCTCTTCTCCAGTTAGTGCCTACACAAGATAGTAGTCTGTCCATATTCTAAACTGTCTTTTCAAGCAATGTTCAAAGAACAATAGAAATCACATCCTGTCAGGTCAAACTAGAATCAATCCTGAAAGTTCTGCTTCTAGCAAGCACTGAGAGTTGTTTTGGAATCAAGCGTGCCCTACAGCATCCAACTATTTCTACAGGTTAGAAACACTAATATTAGTGAAACTTCAAACAAAAAAGAAGCTGGTGACAACCAAATGAGCTTAATTCTCAAGTAAACAGTCAGCATATACTTACATTGGTTGAACTTGGAGTATTCAAAACAAATGCATACTAAAACAACCTCTCAAGAGATCAGAACCACATGAGTTATTTGCACCTAAACCTCACCAGCAAGATGCAAAAAAGACAGAGCCTTAGGTATCCAAAACTCAAAAGTGGAATTGCCTTACCATGATACCAAAGCTGGGGGTTAGAAAAAGGCTGCTAAAAGGGCTTTCTGAAATTATATATATGAATCAAGTCAGATTCATTAAACCAGTGTACCTCATAGGCAGCCTTGTATTGCTGAAACAACTGTAGAGTTACAGAACTTGAAGGGAAGGAGGTAGCTAAAAAAATCAAGTGGCAGAAAGAGCTGTGAAAAAGTTTGTATACACAACCATGCAAAGTAGGAAAAAAAAAAATATTTCTGAAGGAATTATTAAGATGAGAACACATAGTAGCTCAGAAATTCAAGGAGAGATGCATCAACATGGAAAGGGATAAAATTCTAAAGTGGAAATATAAAGTGCAAGAAGGCAACTTGTCAGATAGAAACGGAATCTTCCCCTCCTGACCGATACCTGCCTCACTTAGAGAGATTTCTTGCATTTCTTATTGGTAGTGTTGAAAATTTTAGCCTCGTGAAAATTAAAACAAAAAAATTTGGACACCTCTCCCATCCCATTGGTCAAGACAACTGCCTATCAGTTGTTTCATCACACCAACAGAAAGAATGTCAATAACTCTTCTTAACATAAACATGCTTTTAATTATAACACCCGTGTGTGAGAAAGAACCAAGAACTGTGAAAACAAGTTAGAAAGTGCATCAGGAAAGCTTGAAAAATCAAGGCAACATAAGTGCACGTATATATATATATATATATATGTAATTAATGATTCAGTCAGTTGAACAGTAATAGTTTCAATAAAACACTATAAAGACATAAGCATGTTTGCTTATGCCTGAAGCCCAAGATGGACTTTGTTGGACACTGGTAAAGAATGCAGGTATCTCTTCTCTAGGTTGTGATGTTTCTGCTGTGTGCTCTGGACAAGAGCCACTGGGCACAGGGCTCAACTAGGGGGATCCTGGGGTGGTTGTGTGTGTCAAATAAGGATCCTCCTTGTTCTGCACATGACTTTTTATAATCATGTCAGGGTTACATCAGCCCCTTCTATGCAACTTAAATTAGATCAGCGAGTCATTCCATGAGATACGTATATTCAAACACAGTCAAGAGTTTTTCTGAGGGATCCAGGCTGCTCAAAAACACACAGACTTCTTTTTCCAGTAAAGTAGAAGCAGGCATGGGGTTTCCATAGTCATTCTGAATTTGATACCAGGAGTATAGTGAGTTGTGATGAGATGTTTTCAGTTTGGCTAGGAAGACAAAAGACAGAAAACAGGCTGTTATTTGACCGTATCTAACTGTTAACAGAGAGAAATATGAAGCAATGATACATATTGAGCTTTAATGAAGAGGACAAAGACCTCTGAGTCCACATAAAGAGATATCCTGTTTTATTGTCTAAAATGTTCCCTAAACCAACCCAAACAATTTTTTTCACAATATTTAAATATATGAAAAATGTATTACACAGTTTTATTAATGTTTATATAGCAGTTATAACTTGTATGCAGCTCTGTATATATGCAAATATACATACCTATGTTATTAAAAATTAATATTTCACCATTTAATTCCACATCATATGTGTATCCAAGTCCAGGAATATGCCCAAAACCCATTCCTGAGCAAATTTTTTTTTAGTTTTTGCACTCATATTTTCTTCCTCTGTCACACTTCTGACTCCATGTATTCTCTTGATGGTCAGACTTGCAAAATAAATACGATAATAAAAGAAAATTAAATCACACAGATTTCTGAATTCTGTCAAAATTAAAAATTACTAACATGAATGTTTTGTGCAATCAGTTACATGCAAGAAAATGAATGAGAATGATAGCAGAAGAGTCTCTCATTTTATCAGTGTTGTAAACTAAAAAAACACTGACTCTGGACAGAGAGTTTTGAACTTAGAGCAAACAAAATAGAACCCCTATGTTTGTGTGTGTGTCTGCACATGCCTGGGGAAAAAATGCTATCTTAGGTATTCAGATTTACTTTCTATGATCTTTTAAATTGCCATAAAATGGACTGACATCTTTTGTAAGTATGTGCCATATTTTTAACTGTCAGCAGGTGAAATTATGCTAATATATGTTCATGTCTACCCATCCTTCTAATTCAGTTCTTTATTAGAAAACAGGGTCATCAAAAATCTCTGCATTGACTGTAAAAGGAGCAAGGAGCTAAAATGTCAGTAGAGAATAAGGCAACCCGATTCCCTCATCCTTACCTTTAACTAAAATGCTAGAGTGATTATACTGCCTTAATTCAGGTCCTAGAATGATTGATCTGAAAGGACATAGGTATAAGAATCAGGAACTAAATATTAATTAAAAATATAAAACTCTTTTGTTTGTTGTTTTGCTCAGGCCATTTAACTGCTATTAAATTACTGGTTTTAAAGAAAAGACTATATGACATAATTACAAATATTATGGAACAGTACTGAACTACTTTAGATACTGGTATTTTAATTTTGTCCTCTGTGCAGGTAGAAGGCATAATGTCTGCCTGAAAATAATATTTGAGGTAATTAGCCTCATTTTCCTGATCACTGTGCAATTGATATTACTGTGAATATCAACAATGTTTGTATCCTAAGTAAAACTCTGTTTTTCATTATCTTTGAGCACTAACTGAAGTTGTGAAATAAATTTGCATGTGTAATTTAAATTGAATATTTTTTCTTTGCAGCAAACCTTTTTAAATTTGTGTTTGTGATGTACAACTATTTCCAGTTTTTTTTTGCCTTTCGAGCTTTTCAGTAACGTATTTTAAAATTGTATGAGCTTTCTTCATTCATTAGCAACAAAAATGCATGAACTTGACAAGTGAAACCTATCAGAACCACAGAGTCAGAAAATAGAAAACCGAATTCATATCGACTGTATAATAACAAAAATGATGCTTTTAAAATGCTGCAAGACCTTGCAGAAATATAATAGCATAGTCTGACTCAACTTACCCCCACCTCAGTCTTCTGTAGAAATTAACATAAATGCTAACAACTATGAAAGTCACCCATCTCATTTAAAAAAAAAAACAAAACTTCAGTACACCTTGGATATATTTAGCTATATAGCTACTTACTAGTGATTTATACATTCAATTTAAAGAGTTAAACTATTCCTAGGTCGTCTGGTTACTAGTATTTTGAAAATAAATACTATAATTGTTGGTTAATTCACCATTTTTTTTTTGTAAATGCATTCAAAAGTTAAATTAATCTAGTTGCACACTGCCTTTCAATTGACATGCTCCACTTTGATTTCAAATAGGCATGTAAATTAGCAATGGATAATGGGATAAGATTTGCAGTGGTGAGATTCAAAGCAGCCTCTGTGCAAAGCCCTTTCCATGCTTGGGCTAAGTCCCTGATCCAAATGCTGATGAAGTAATGGAAGAACAGTTTGAGATATCATTGGGCTTTGGGTCAGTTGCTGCAGAGGCAAAATGAACAATGATGGATTTTCCATAGAAGCTGAAATAAGAAAACTTTGTGAATTGTTTGCATAGTTGTATTCTAAATATATTCACAGATGATGGGACTGGATTTTCAGAAGTGGAGAAGAGGGGAAACATTTTGATAAACAATCTATCACATTTGTCATAAAAAAAAAAACAAAAACTCAGCTAACATAATGCATAGTACTTATTTAAAATACTTTGTATAATTTTTTGAATGAATTATGGATGAATACAAACACAAGTTATTTGTCCAGCAGCATAAAATGAGTGAATCACAGGCATATGTACTTGTCAAACATTTCAAAAGAAAAATAAAAAGCGAATTATTTAGAAAATTTGACTCAATTTATTTCAAGGCCATGCTGCTAATGTCCAGAATGTGTGAACATGCAAAGAGAAAGAAGTGTGATTTATAAAAAGTTGAAAAATTAAATTCCATGTTTATATTATTCTGCTTAATCTAGATACTTGAAAATAGTATTCAAAAGTTAAAGAAATATATGTAATTTGTAGCATGTCAGGACATCTGCATATCAATACAGGTAGAATAGTCAGCCCTTTTTCTGCCTGTGAGGAGACATCAGCCATGAGTCAGAGGTAGTCATATGTCCACTCTGTTGTATGTCATAGGACTGCACTGTTGTATTTGTCTCCTTTGACAACCAACATAGAGAAAATAAAACAATCTTAGAAGAATAATGTTTCATATAGATATTGCTGAATTGGTATTATACATGCTTCAGTCCTCCCTAACTGACCCAGAGTTCAAAATTTTCTTGAAAATGATAGTTCAGGTGCCTGTTAGCCCCACTGCCTTCTCTTAGCAGTGATGCACAAGTTAACCCAAGATTAATTCCCAGAGAAATTACCTGTTCTTCACCATCTTGTTGTTGAGCATGCACTGTTCAAGGAGCCCAGTGAAAGTCTCAACCAGAAATCTGATCAGTCAGTCTGACATCAACAGAATACCAGGGAATACCATCACCAGGGTCTTTTAAGGTAGGGTGAATTACATTAGTCATCTCCCTTTGATGAATTCAAAGTTTATCATGTATATTCTATAAAAATTGACACAATTATTCTTAGCAATGATTACAAGATAAAGAATTTTTCTGTATTGTATATGCATGGTGCAGTATAGCTATTATATGGAATAAAAAGTAGGGTATTTAAATAAATAATTGCATTCAATGCTCACTAAAAGCATATAATTTTTTTAAAAATCAACCATAAAACTTCACAGCTTTGTTCAGAAACTATAGAGTGAGTGACAGGAGCTATATTGTACTGGCAATTTGTTATTCAAAAGGGTCAATTTTATTTTTCTCTTTAGGAGACTGAATATATGGAGCTTCTTAATTCAAAATGTCATTATTGAATTAAATAATATAATTGCTTCTTTTTAAATCTGAAATTACAGAACTCAATTTTGAATTGGTTTTGAAGTACCCGATCTCAGCTTCAGAAAAGTCTTCAGTTGCTCCCAGCTTTGCTAGAAAGAGAAGAAAATATCAGAATCTCATGAATACTTTTCTTTAGATACAAGTGGTACTACCCATACATGTTTCTGTTTTTTTCCTAGACCAGTCAGTTAACTTCATTTTTTTTTTCCCCTGATAAAAATAATGTTCACAAAAAGAGTGAAACAGACACGTCATGTGGACATCTCATGAATTTGCCAGTAGTGTAATGATTACATATTTTTTAATGATAAAATATATCTAATTGTCTCAATATTTTCTTTTGAAATTTGGGCTTGGTTACTACATGCACCAGGTTCTTCCACTACATAGATAATCAAAATTATCAATGTTGTTTATCATTATCAGTTGGCAGACTATCTCACTACCAAAAATGAAGATTAATTCCACCGCCACATAAAAAACATTTTTGGTCCAGTTTCAAAAAGTATTGCAACCTGAAATCTCTGTGGGGAAACCAATCATGCTTGTCAAGTATCATATGCTGGATTCAGTTGCCAGATGAGATGCCAAATTCAGAAGAACAGTATTCCAATCTCTCTTCAGCTACTGCATCTGACATTCTCAGTTTATCGTCCTTAGGAAACACCTGACAAAAATTGTAGTATCCATATTTTTAATGTTACTTCTAGGTTAAAATGCAGGAACAAATTTTCAGATTCTTATTTGACTTCATTTAGTAGTTTAACTAATAGTCTGATAGTAGCATGTGCAGACACACACTCAGATCCTTTTCTTGCAGTCTATTTTCTGTGCCTTTATTTTATATTGTTATGTCTGAGAGTCATCGCTGGTGGTCTGAGACTAATCACAGTTGGTGCTCCCACCTCAGCTTTCTCGTTAACCATTACAAATGAATTTTATAAGCTTGAAAGTTCTTGAAGACCCACCTTTGGCTGCTTTTTCTGAAATTCAAGGGACAGGAAGTTTAAGAAAACTGAGAAGGACTAACAACAGCACAGTAAAGATTAGGGTCAGTGTTGCCCTAATACACAGCATTTGTCAAAATAGACTTGACTTCATCAAGAGAAGAAGCATACACGAGTGCTTGTGAATTGCACAGACAATGGTGATTCAATAAACCATGGTATGACAGGATAATGAATCACTTGTTCTATGCAGTTTCCTTGGTGTTAAGTTTTGTGAGTATCTGTAAGCATGAACTTATGTACTTAAATAAGCAGAAACACTGCCCTGAAAGCACATCATGGCAGTAATTGCAAAGCCCTGTTAGCATTCTTCACATGCTCTCAATGGACAGAACACTTTCATTTAAATTCTCATTTGCAAAATCACCAAGTCAGCTGGTTTTAAAAAGTTAATGTGAACAGGAAAGTTCTTAAAATTACTTTTTAATGTTCTATATTGGCGTGGGCCAGCCATATGGGGCAATTGGGTACTGTTTGTCACTTGCTTCATTTCCATTACAATACAATTGCAACAGCAAATCCGTGCATCTAGCAGTTCAAAAAGATCTCTTTTTTTTTCTTCATAATGACTAGATATGTTTATTAAGTTTTCATTTCACTGCATTATAATAAGCTTCACAAATACACAACCAAGATAGAGTTACCTTAACAACCTTGTCATTTCAATTTTTCACACATTTCCATTGTGTGTGCCTTCTATCTCGCTGAAGTTTCAACTCATTAGCTGACTGCCATAAACTATTAGTC
>VYXF01006153.1:190904-250641 GCA_013397295.1 Polioptila caerulea | reverse complement strand
CAAAAAAGGAAACCATTCATGAAGATTCTATTTTCAGAATCCAAATTAAAAGTATCACTAAACAGCACAAAAGACACTATTCATCTCATTATTTTCACAAAGCCAAGCAAAATACTTTTATGTCCAGCATGTGCATCCTCTGTATTTTGGGACCATGAAACTGTCTAATCTAGTCATATCTGAAAGGCAGAGTGTACTAATTGGTTTGGCTTCAGTTGAAAATATTAAATCTACAAATTAGTAAGGAGTGTTAACAGTATTAATTTGATAATCATTGCCTGTTGTAAAGATTGATTTAGGGAAGGCAGTATATTGCCAAAACATGTTTACTTTGAATAATCTCATTATGTTTTATTGCCTTTTGCAACATTTTATCTTTGTAGATTTTTATGTTTGGTTGGTTGATTTATTTTACTTCTTTCTTAGCCAGTTTGGCACGCTTTGTCCTGATTTTAATCAAATGTATATTGTTGTTCTATATTTTTCTATAGATATGTACATCTATGTGTATATTTTTCTATAAATATGTACATTTCTATGCCATATAAACATAATAACACTCTTATTTCATAATAGCATTACATGCAATTAATATTAATTTTTGTTTTCAAACCCATTTTTACATTCATTTATTTCAAAATAATTTTGCTACAAAACATTGGAAATGGGATTGTTCTCTTGTATTATAATTTTAAGAATAATTATTTTTATACAACTTAAAGTTAACAACACCTCAAAGGATAAAGTGGCTTGGTTTGCTACCTTGTCACCAATTCCCCTCAGTATATACATACTACCTTGCTCATCATCCCTTTGGAATGATGCAGATATATCTCCTAGCCAGGAAATCTTTACCCAGTAGGAAGAATCAGGTTCTCCAGAGTCTGCACCATACAGACAGCATAAGCATGGATTGTGACAGATTTCACCTCCTGTACAGAGCAGCCTTGATGTGAAGCACACATGACAGAAGTTTCTTGCTGTTTGGGCTTGCTACCAGAAGATGAGCTAAGCTGAGGAATGCTGATTCCTGGAAAACATCCACTTACAGCTCCAGGACCAGAGATTACTCAATAGTTAATGTCACGTGCATGCAGTTTCCTTTTCCAGGTGCACCTGGTGAGCTAGTGTCCTAAAAGAGTCATTCTAAGCAGCAAATTGCTCTCCTCAGAGAGAAGAAAATAAGTGCAAAGAGACGTCTCACTCTCAAAAAGCATGGCTGTTGGAGACTGAGCAGGCACACTATACTTTTGTTATTTCCAAGCTGCCTTCTCTTTCACAGAATCATTGAATCATTAAGATTGGAAATGACCTCCAGGATCATGGAATCCAACCTTTGACCCAACACTGCCATATCAACTATACCATTGCACTAAGCTATGGTTTTTTGAAATGTCCAGTCATTCTTGAACATTTCCAGGGATTGTGACTCCACCACATAACTGGGCAGCCTGTTCCAATCTATCAGGATTTAGGCTGGATATTAGAAGAAGATTCTTCACCCAGAGAGTGGTTGGGCACTGGAACAGGTTCCCCAGGGAACCGGTCACAGCATCAATCCAGGCAGAGTACAAGAATCATTTGAATATCAATTTTCATTTAATCAATTGTCATTTGAAAATCAGGCATACGATGTGACTCCTGGGGCTGTCCTGTGAATGGCCAGGAGATGGACTCGATTCTTGAGGGTCCCTTACAGCTCAGCTGATTCTGTTAGGTTTATTGTCTTTGTATTAACTATTGCTTCAGAGTCTTTTCTTTCAAAAATTACCCTATTTCCTTTTGAAAGCAATTATTCATCTACCCTTGCTGCTCAGAATCCAAGAATTTGCCCTGAGATAAGTCTCTCCCAGGTTGAAATTACTTTTTCCATGTAGTCATCCTGTCTATTCTGTAACTTTTATCTTTTTTGTTGCCCTTCTCTGAATTTTGCTCCTTGCCATACTCACCTAACAGGAGAGGTTATATCTCTTTCTACATTTTATTTGGTATTGCCTGTTTGAAATGCAAGCTGTCAGTTCTACCTCTTCCTATATGACTGTACAGTTCCTAACATTTCCTCTTCTTTCCAGATGCCACTATAAGAACAAGAATGAGAGGCTACTTGAGGTGCTGTATAAGAGAAACAAACATCTAGGCTTTAGAAATTAAAATAATTTTACATATAAAAGGCCATGATCACAGGTAGTCCTGCGTAATCAAATTCATCCAATACTGATGGACATGTAAGATATGAAATTCAATTAGCCTTCTCAAGGTTATCTTTTTCTCTGAACTGAAACTGAGAACTCCAGGTGAGAATGCAATCTAACTTTTACCTGGCAAAAATGAGATGAAATTACTGCCAATATAGTTGCCAAGTAAGGTGCCTAAAATCCTAAACTTGGATTCCAGCATTTATTTTGTCATGAGGCCTGAGAGAATGCACTGCACTTTCAAGGTCTGCAGTGCACTGGACTTCTAAGCTCTGTATTTAGAGATGTGGTTGATTCAGCCCCCTTCTTTTTGAAGGGGTAATGTAAATACTTACCTTAAACATTCCTGTACCACAGTAGGGTGCAGGATTGATGAAGAGGAGGGTTTATATTAACCAGGTTAGCAAAAAAAAAGAAGAAAGTGACTTTGTGTTGTCTCCTTCTGTGCCATCACTGAGACATGACTGTGTGCTTATATTTATTTAATGAGGAAAAAGTGCCTAGGCACTAATTTTTATCACCACCGTCAAATCATAGTGAGGTGGATGCTTCATGTCCAAGCTGTACATGGGTATGCTTAATTAAAATATATGACTTTTTTATTGATATTCCTGCCATTTCAAGTTTTTTATCTTTTTATTTTCTTGAAATATAAGATTCTAATGTTTCAGATCAAAGAACCTTAGCATGTTTTCAATACCTATATAAGACAATACTAATAAACAATGGGAGTAAATATTTAATTCACAACCTTCCTTTCTCCTAATAAATTTATCTGTTGAAATATGCAACACTGATAACTAATAAATTCCAGATTATTAAGAGGAACACTGTAGGTATTTTAATAGACCATAGTATAATAAAATACAGAATAAAATATGCCTAGTGAAGAGTTCTTTCATATGTTAACTTCTGGCAAATTTATTCAAGATTTCCACTAAGTTCAACAAAAGCCATATTTGTGAAATCATACACTTAAGTTAGAGCACCTCTTTTCAAACCATTATTTTATAGAACTTAAGCATTTTGAGGTACAGAAGTCTGGAACATAATAAATTAAATGTGGTGGAATCACCATCCCTGGAAATGTTCAAAAGGCTTGTTCTTGTGCCACTTCCAGGTATGGTTTAGTGGTGAGTACAGTATTGTTAGATCAATGGTTGGACTTGATAACCTTAGAGACCTTTTCCAACCATGATAATTGCATGAGTCTATGATTCAAAATCTGCTTTTCCTATTTACATTAATTAGAGCACTTAATTCAGTGTCCAGAGACAAGCATGGACTAAAGTTTGAATATCACTGAAATAAAATATATACTCTCTGCATAATTCTCCTTTGAAAGAGAAAGTGTAGTGATCATGGCAAGCTGCTGCAAGGGTATAGTTGTGGGTTTCTCATGTGTGATAGGTAACTTGCTTACAAGGTCTTGCCAATGCAGGGAGACTTTTCTTTCGCAAAATACAAATCAAAAATGAGTAAAAGCCCTCATACTAAAATAAATATGAATTCAATTCTATATCTGAGTGGAATTAGAATGCAGCTTTATTAAGTGCATATTGGAAGTTTCACTTGAATGCAACAATTAGGTAGAACTGTAACCCTATTTCACTTTCCATTCACAGCAGCACGGATGCAGCTCTGCTGTCCTGAGCACAGGAAGAGCACACTCCAAGATGTTTAATTTCTTTCCTCCTTTCTGGTTTTTCTCAAGACCACATGTATCAATCTTTGCCTTATCCCTTTTGGACCACTGTCACTCATTATTCTTATTTTTGCTTGGCTTTCTATAAATTTTTACCTCTTTTATCTTTCAGCTTATTATTTACAGATATACAGTCCTACAATTCAATAACTCCACTCTCTGCACTACTCCAGACAAACTCTGCATATTTTCCCTGGCATATTTCTGTTTCAGTCTTTCCAGGTACCTCAGAAGGTAGACTGTGTTATTTCACTATTTTTAAACAAAGAGATTTTAATTGCTTTCCTGTCTGAAGGGAGTGAAAGCTGGCTAGCAAACCCCCCTGAATTCAATGACCTTGGTGACTGCCTGCAAAGTGACATCATGAATGTTGGCAGCTGAACAGCACCTTTACATAATAAACCTAGTATTGTCCATGGACTCAGTACAATATAAGCTGTCACATCAATTTTGCTGCTGTATTTGTACAATATCTCTTTCTTCCAGTATTTGTATTTTCCCTTTGGACTCCTTAATTTTTAAAGACAATTACTCTAAACAAAAAAATTTAAATAATTGGACTCTACTTTGCATAATATTTGGCTGAAGAAATTCACACCTTAAAAAGTAGGGCAGCATGGTTGTTCCAGGTGTCAGGTTATTAAAAAATATGAAATCATCATATCACAGTGAGACTTAGTTGGAAGGGATCTATGGAGTCTATCTGATTCAACCTCCACTTCAGTCAAAAAATAAATTGGACCAAAATCTGATTTCACTCATGAGGATACTGAAGAATATTTGCATTTCAGAGTCTTTTTCTAAAGCTCTGAATTATCACAGAATGGATAAAAAGACCTTAAAATCATATATTTCTCCTACATCTAATGCATCATTGTTGTTCAGTGGCCATCTCCTAATTTTTTTGAGAATTGAGCTAATATATGATACTCCTCCCACTGGTTTTAATTGTTTCTAAATATTTTATCAGAGATATTGCTGGCAGCACACCTAGAAACAGGTGGCTGTTTCTCTTCCTTACAAGCTCTTCCTTCAATGTCTGCTGGCAAATCTGTGACCTGCTGCCCATCAGGATCTGTACACCTCATTCTCACATATTCATGAGCTCTTCCCCAGTGTTTATTAGCTTATCTTCTATATACTTAAAACTTCAGTTATGATTTCCAACATAGATTTCCTACTAACTACCATTTAATATCTCTGTGCCCTACAGCAATTTTTAAAAGCTCCCTTACAACTATCCTAGGGGAGTTTTGCCTCTAAAAAAAAGCCACACCGTTGAGCTTTTAATCACTGGCCATTACCAAGCAAATTTATTTAAAATATAGAAAAAAAAATCTGCTTTATAATATTTATAAATATTGTATTTTTTTCTGTTTTAAAAAGGCACAGATGTTGGATTAATGAGCATTTGAATGGTTCATTCTGAGATTAGCAGAATTGATAAAAAAGTAGTTTCAGACTTTGCTTGTTTTTATCCTTCTGTTGTCATTGTAAGGTACTGAGTTGTAGCATGCAGAACTAGGTAGCTTGCTTTCATTAATTTTCAAATATTTCATGGCAATATGATGATAAAACAGCTTTACACATGGTAGGAATTGAAATATCAATAATGTAGTATTTAACCTGAGTAACTCACTCCATATAAAATGCAGCAACAATCTTCAGTGATAATTTTGTAAATATACCAGCCTTATGCAGCATAGCCATGGTGTTATTTTCTCTCCTTAAATATTTTATGGCATATTTTTGATTTGCAGATTGCTCATTCTTTCACTCACTCACTCACTCACTCACTCACTCACTCACTCACTCACTCACTCTCATTTTTCTAATTTTTTGCCCTTTTGGTAGAGTATGAACTCATTTTACAAGTACATGTGGGTATTTATTTCTGTAGGAGCTGTATTTATTCAGGAAATTTGGACTCCTACATGGACAAGGACTAAATACACAGTTACAAAAATTACTCATTTGAATAAGTATTTTCTAATTTCTACATAGTTTATATATTCTGTTCCTGTTCTGTGTCTTTTATAGAATTCAAAGCTATTAGTATGCTTACCTATCTACAATATTAGGAAATGGCATAGGAATTATGGCAGGGAAATTTATTAACATTTCAAATTTCTGAATTTATTCCAATGAACACTGATCAATCTGCTGTAAATGATCTTATTTTTTCAGTGTGTTATGGCCTCATGCTTTTTAGAGTAATCTATATTTATAGTTTCAGAAATAGTTTAAATATAATATTTTTATATGTATTTTAATCTTTTAACAGAAATAATTTGCAGCCCACGTTTGTTTGATGCAACAATTGCCATCACTAGCAGATTGTATTTACCTGAAAATAGTGTTGTATACAAATAATTATTGTAAGATTTTGCTTGTGTTCCTGAGTTTTTGTTTTGCAAGATTACCATAGCAACATAAAGCTGGAAATGCAATTTTCAAAATTAATAATAATTTTTGTCTAAAATAAGATAGTGAGGATAAAAGTCAACCATTTGTTTCTAGAAAAAAGAAATAGTTTTTCTGTAGCTTCCCCTTCCTCAGATGATATAGTTGGAGCTCTCTATCATTCCACACTATGTTGGAGCCAGCACAGGTCCAGTTAAGAGTAAAGATTCCTACAGCATTCTTTCATCTCACTTCTGAACAGAAGTTGGGCTGGTCGTTGTGGGGCTTATATTTTTTGTTGAAGTTAGCTAGTGAAATGGTCCAGTACTGTGGAACTCTGGAATTTTAGATCGATCTTATGTTGCAGTGTTTACAGGAAGAAAAAATTGTTTTATGAAAAGGTAATGAAGGACCTAAAATTTTTCATGTGTTAATTACTTCTAAGTAACTCTATTTCATGGATAATGAGAAAGATTAAAATAGCATTAAAGCATAACAAAGGTGAATGCGAAATGAGAAAAAGAAATTTTAATTTTAAAGATGTTTTACAAGTGTTCTGCTGCATTTTGTGGGTAAGATTTTCAAAGTAGCCCAATAAATTTGGATTAGCATTTAAATTAACAAGCCCAGAATGTTAAAATCACACAGGCAATTTCAAAATTCTAGAACAGCTCCTGTTATAAATCATAAATATATGGACATTTCCATCAAGCATCTCATTTGTCTTTCTCACCACAGTAAGGCAGCAAGATCAGAGGCATCATTCTGAGCTATGAATTTCTAAGCACTGTATGTTCCATTACACCTATAACATTCTTCCTCACTTGTAGGAAAGAACTATAATGCAAGCAGTGCTCTTTACTAACATAAATAGCCTTCAAGGTTCCCTTCAACTCAAAACATTTCATAATATTTGTATCCTATATAGAATCCTAAGGTCAGAAGATCAGAATAGGGATTAGTACTATTGGCATCAATAATGCTGAAAACTATAATAAACATCATGAAAATACTGGTACTAGATAATAATAGATTATTACCAGAGTAATAGAGTATTACTTCACAGATGATGTATAGAAATAAATAATAAACTGGCCTTACCCAGCATAATCAAAATTTGTCAAAATCAGAATCTGTAATATAGAGGGACTGTGCTGTCTGCAGTCCCTGAATAAACTCTCCAGAAACACTAAGACCTGTTTACAAAATATAAGGGAATATTATTAAAGAGATGTGAATGCAAGCTTTTCTAGTTGCTCCACTGAGATTTCTCACAGTCATATAAAGCCAGTTTTTTGTTAGTTTAGGGGCAGAAGGGCAGAGGGTTGAGTAACTCAGGTTTCCAAAGCACGCTGAATTAACACTGAATACATCTTTCTAATAAACTAGATTTTCCAGAGGATATAATTTTCTCTTGAGTGCAAGTCACAAAACTCTATTTTTGTACGCATGCAACTGAGATCTCTTTCCCTCTCCCCTGCTTTTCCCTTCCAGATACTGAGAGGATTGCCCTCCTACAGGACTGGCAGCAACAAACCTTGGCTTTGGCTCACCCCAGCCTCAGTCTGCTCCAGCCAAAGCCAGAACTATGGCAGAGGATCTGCTATTGATTTGGTAGTATAAATACTTACATGGCAGTATTTAAGTGTTTGCCTTGACACTGTTTAGTTTAGTAATCTAGACAAAGCCTCAGGAATTAATTCTGGAGTGTGCTTTAATTGTGGAGTGTGTTATACATGCACATTTAATTAGAACACAGGAGCGCAAGCTTCTGTTATGCTTTCCCCTCTTCTTTTTTTTTTTTTTTTTTTTTCTTGTTTTTTTTTCACATATCTGTGTCCCAGCAAGGCCCCTTCTCCTTCCAACTCTCCTGCAGGGTATTTACCATTACTTGAGCTNTTTTTTTTTTTTCCCTGCTGTTTAGCACTGATTTTCTATATTTGATTTTAATTTTACCTAATCTTGCCTAGGTTCATTTGCATTCTTGCTTTCTTCTTGTTTCCTCTTTTTTTTCAGCCTTTCCTCAGTGAGTTTGAACACAAGTTTCACATTTCATCTCAACCTTTAAACTCACTGTGTTCCAGTAAATTGAAAACAGTTACCAAGTCGTATGCTTATGACTTTGCCTGCTGGGTTATGATTCTCAAAATATGAGTTAAGAATCACATGGAAGTGGTTTGCAAAAACAGATGCAAAAAGCATTTACATAATGCTTTTTTTTTGCTCCCATCTTGTATTGCTACTTTACATAGAAGCTTATTTTGTTTGCTTTTTTAATGTCACTATTGCTTGGTGATCAGAGGAGTGTTATTCAGTTGCTAGTCTCATCTTTTCCAAGCAGTTATGACAGAAAAGGTGTTTTTTCCTAGTGATACCTCAGTAGAGAACATTTTAATCAGACAACCAGAGGTATAAAGAGGGAAATAAAAGAACTGCATGTTAATTTCAAAATGGAATAATGTTTGTATTTTAACACTAACAACTAAAGCTTACAAAAGAAAAGGCTTGCTATGGACAGGAATCAGAAAGCTTCTTTTTCTTATACTTCAAGAACATCCAGTGTGGATATGGTTTTAGAATCCCTGAGGAACACGGAGAAAGAAATGAGAGTGAAATTCAATTTCTTTCACATCTATTTTTCAACAATAAACTAGAAATTGTCATGACTGTTAAACAGAAATAAAAGAGCCAATCTGTGGAAAAGTAGGAAATTTCCAAAGTATGAGAAACTCCAACTCTCTGAAAAGTATGATTGGTTTATCCTCATGTCTGTTATAGCCTCATCATTTTCACTCACCCTCACATCCCTTGATACATTTTTAATTTCTTACTGAATTCCTAGGCTGAAGAGGGAAGAGGGTTTTATACAAAACTGTATGTACTCTGTGGTCTATATCAGTAAGTGTTAAAGTATCTCTAATTCTGAATATCTTGAATACACTTAGCTATAATTTATACATAAATCATGTACAGAATTGATTCTGCATTTTGTGAGGTTTTTTTATGTGTCACAAAGGGGAGGAGAAACTTTACAATATAGAAGCAAGAATCGTAATGAATGCATGAAAGATTGTTACAGTTAACAAGAACTCTTTCAGTATATGATTTTAAACAGGAAGTCACAATATTTCTCACATAAGTAAATATGAAACTAAAAAAAATTTGACATATATGTGTACCTAAACACTGGAATGATGGTATGACTCGGATGAATGAAAAGCAAATTCATAAAATAAACACAACAGCATATGTTTTTCTCAAGGTCCTTAACTGAGAGGGAAGAATTATGCTCACTTCTCTTCCCCCTACATGTTATTCCTTTTGGTGGTATAGCTGTCTCTTTACCCTCTTCTACTTTCAAGGATTTTTTTGTAAGATTCCTCCTGCTTTACCTGTGCTTACTCTTCCCTGTCACAGGATTGCAAATCTTATAATATTGGTAAATGTTACAATGCATTTTATTGGAGATAAGAAACAATGTAAACATATTGCTTGAAAACAAGTTTCTTTTGCTAAGATCTTTTTGCTGAGAGAACTGAACTCTGAGGAGTGAAAGCAGGGTAATGTAACTGAACAGAATAGCTTCAGTTGTTAAATTTTGAAACTAGGTGATGGTCCTAGAAAAGACACAATTAAACTCTTCTCATGAAGTAAGCAGCAAGATTAACTTCCAGCCTCTAGGAGAGACAGCTTGATTAACCTACAGAGTTTTGACTACATTTTTAACCAATTCTAGAATTAACAGCAATGTTAGGTGTCTTTTCTGTGCAGGAAAAAAATTGTCTGCAGGCCCAGAAAACTCCAAAAGAATGACGTGACCATGATTTTTTGTCCGAATGTTCTCTCTTTTAATTTCAATTTCTGTGGGCATCGTCTTTTTTTTTTTTTTTTTTTTTTTTTTTTTTTTTTTTTTTTTTTTTTTTTTTTTTTTTTTCTGGGAGGGGGAGGTTGGGTGGGAGTGGGGCAAGGAACCAACAAAAATCCCAGATAAGTAAAACTGAAAAGAGAAAGCATAGCAATAAGGCCAGAACTCATCTTTGACTGGGGGTGGGAGTCAAGTACATATAAACTGTTTTTTCAATGATAACACTGGAAAAGCTTTTGTGATACTTGAAAACAAGACAAATTTGCAATGGAAGCTGAAGTTTACAAGGTGGTAAACTTTCAAAGGTTAAATCTAGTTTTTGATCCAAGAACTTTTCAATCCCTTTGATCTTATTAGGGTGCTAATATTAAATGGACATTTGCACCCTGTGTTAAATAAAATTTAACACAGGGTACAGAAGTGTATTTAATATTAGAGTTCCAATCCACATCAGCAATTCTGCTGAACTTTGTGAATTTGTGAGTAGAAGTTATTTCAAATCTTGGAGTTCATTCATTTAGCCATTGAAAGTTCACATTTTAGCAATTGAAAAGAATTCTTAGTGATTTCATGCAGAAGATACTGTTAGATTTTATGTACTCAAATCTTCAACCCATGGAAAACAATACCGAGGATTTAACTGAAAACAGTTGGAAAGTAACATTGACAATACAGCATTTAAATGCAATAAATTCATAATGAGGTGGAAACATAAACACTTGCAGTTTAATCAGATGTTAAATAGAATAAGCGATGGCAAAACTCTGTGATCCAGATTCCTGGGTTTCGACATTTTCTGATGTGAAAACACCGAAAACATGTCCTTTAAGCAAGCAGATCTCTGTGTATTGAGTTTGTATTTGGTTTACTTTTGATGCTTACTACTTTAATACATAATTTCTGCTTTACTTTTGTCTGGGATACAGGTAATTTTCTTCATAGTAGCTTCTTTGGTGCTACGTTTTAGATTTGTAAGTAAACCAGGGTTGATAACACAAAGATATTTCAGCTATTGCTGAGCAGCGCCTGCAAGGCCTTTTCCATTTCTCACTCCATCTGGCCAGAAAGTAGGAAATTTCTTGCACAAGAGATTAGTAGGGGACACAGATGGGACAATTGACCCAAACTGACCCAAGGGGTATCCCAAACCCTTATGGCATCATGTTCATCATATAGAGCAGGGGGAGGAAGAGGGAAGGAGCAATGTTCAGAGTAATGGCGTTTGTCTTCCCAAGTGTCTGTTCTGCCTATTGGAGCCCTCCTTTCCTGGGAATGGCTGAACCCCTACCTACCCATGGGAAGTGGTGAATGAATTCCTTTTTTTGCCTCTATACACAGCTTCTGCTTAACTTATTAAATTGTCTTTAGCTAACCCATGGTTTCTCACTTTCACTTTTCCAACTCTCTCCCTCATCCCGCTGCAGAAGACTAAATGAGCAGTTTTGTGGGGATGAGCTTCCTACTGGGTTTAAACCACAATAGTACCTCACAAAGAGTTCCTGGATCCCCAGGTATTTGTAGACCAAAGGCCAAAATTCCCTTTGTGCTCAGTGTCTGTTGGCAAGTGTCTGATACAATTTGGTATACTTGGATGTTTCCAGTGACCTGTTCAATATGAACCCATTACAAAAACAAAGGCACATTGAGTCACTAACTGCAGTGTTTAAAATGAAATAGATTTATGTCCTAAATTTCAAACACAGGATTATGTCACACCTCTTTGAAATGCCAGGCCTCTTCTTGTCACTAATTCATAGAAGATAATAAGTATTAACCAATATTGCTATGCAAATATATCCCTCAAGGGCACTATGTCTTCTCCTTGGGCCAGTTTTCCTGATCTAATTGGGTTAAATAAATTGATTTTAATGCATCCTTTCAAAGACTTTTAATAGTTGGTAGAATTAATTTTATCTATAACTGACTATGATCATATATAACAAATATTTTCTCATCATCCATCTAAATACTTACTTTACTAATTCATCCATATCAAGAGACATCTAAATATGTATATGTACATTTTCCAGGGGGACCTTTATCTCAGAGCTTGCCTGGGCTAATCCTGGCCCCGATACAAGCCTCAGTACGGCTCCTCTGCTGCTTGGCAGATTCAGCCGACCCGGTGGGTTGCAGCGTGGCACTCTGTGGCAGGTTTATTGTGATGACAAAGACGAAGAAAGGAGTGTCTCTGGCTGGGGGGGCAAGAGATGGTTTATTGAAGGCACCCCATGGCACTTTTACCTCTTCCCAGACAGAGCAGAGAACAATGCAGTGCATCACCTTTTAAAGAGGGGTGGGAATAGGGGATAGATCCAGGGTCAACCAACCAGGGCACTTCAGAGGGTATCCCGACTGCTGAATTATAGTTTTCACAACCAATCTCCCCAGGATAGAGGAGGATTCTCTGTTTCAGGGCCTATCACCTTGGGCCCCTCAGAGAACTTTCTCGGACTTGGGACGGGTTCCAGAGGACAGTCCTGCCCTAGGTGGGGAGGGGTGGAAAAGGGGTACAACCAAGTACAAAACTTGCAAGGGTACAAGGAACAGACCATTAATACAAAGTTGATTACAAAGCACACCACTACATGTATATTTTATTAGAAATTGAAAATTGAAATCCTAACCACTTTACTATTATAAAAACTTCATTGATGCAGAAGATAAGGCATTTCCGGTATTAATTACTATCTGACCCAAATTTTACCTTGGGGGAGAAAAAAAGAAGAGGCAGTGCTATTTTCGTCTCAGGTTTCTAGCCAACACTAACTGGACTGTCTTTTTTATACTGCGTACTTGTTTTCACAGTGTAATGCTGTCATTCCTCTAGTGTTAAGGATTTTACAGACAAAAGTTTCATAAAAGAAAAGAAATCCATAAAGAGACTTTCCTGAAAGGAGATCTGAGTTGTAACTCAACTTGATGGCTGCAAGTGTGAAAATTATTTTTAACCTTCCATTTTACCGTCCTTTGTGCTGTTTATTTGTGCAGAACTGCATATCACTAAACAAGATAGGGGATTGCTCCTTAGGTTTAGCTCCCCCTCTCAATTCCCATGTCAGCATTGAGTTCACCCTCACTTCATTCTCTTCTTGGTCAATTGATTTGAATTCCTAGATTCACAACAGCCCAGCATTAAGAGGCTGAATTTTTACAGAGATGTTCCCTGTTTATTTTAAGTGACTCAGATCAGAAATGACATTCTTTAGTTACACAGCTAGTTTTAGACACTTAATTCTCAAAATTGTGGTAAAAGAGGCTATAGTACAGAGTCCTTAGGCTCATGAGGAGCTTTGTGCTCCAGCATGACCAAGCTGAGAAATCAGACAGCAGTTATGGGCAGGTGAACTTGACATCCACAAGTCCATGGACCTTGTTGGAATAGATCCTTAAATTCTGAGAGAGCTGGTGGACACCAAAGCTAGGCCACTCATGATCATCATTGAAAGGTCTTGGGGATCAAGAGAGTTGCCAGAGGACTTGAGAAAAACAAATCTCACTCCAGTCTTCAAAAAGGATGAGAAGGAAGACACAGAAAATTACTGGCCAGCCAACCTCAATCCCTGGAGAGGTGATGGAGTGTCTCATTATAGAGGCCATCTCTATCCACATAGTTGACAAAAAAGTGATCAGGAGTAGTCAGAATGGATTCCCTAAAGGTAAATAATGCTTCACCAACCAGACTGCTTTTTATGATGAAACAAGTACCTGGATAGATGATATAAGAGAAGCGAATATTGTTTACCTTCAGCAAGGCTTTTTACTCTGTCTCTCACACCATCCTTGTNAAATTACTGGCCAGCCAACCTCAACTTAATCCCTGGAGAGGTGATGGAGTGTCTCATTATAGAGGCCATCTCTATCCACATAGTTGACAAAAAATGATCAGGAGTAGTCAGAATGGATTCCCTAAAGGTAAATAATGCTTCACCAACCAGACTGCTTTTTATGATGAAACAAGTACCTGGATAGATGATATAAGAGAAGTGAATATTGTTTACCTTCAGCAAGGCTTTTTACTCTGTCTCTCACACCATCCTTGTAGGCAAACTCAGGAAGTGTGGACTGGATGAGAGGACAAGGGAATGGATTGACAACTGGCTGAAAGGTGGATCCCAGAGGGTTGCGATCAGCGGCACGTGTCTGCCACGAGCAGTGTCCTCCAGGGTTCAGTACTGGGCCCAGCATTGTTTAACTTATTCATCAGTGACTTGGATGAAGGGGCAGATGCCTCCTCAGCAAGTTCACTGGAAGCACAAAGCTTGGAGGAATGGCCAGTATCCCAGAGGGCCATGAAGCCCTTCAGAAGGACCTCAACAGGTTGTACAGATTTTGGTTTGTTCAAAAGATTTCAAGATTTTCTTACTTTCTTTTACCCCTATCTAAAATGACTAATTACCTAGAAGTGTTTCAAGTTCATATACTCATGCAATGAAAAAATTTCAGTAATCAGATTACATTGTGTCTTTTTCTTCTTTCTTTAAGGGAATGAATCTGGGTTAATTCTACATGTTAGCAGAGCAGCATCAGGCTGAACATAAAGATTAAGAAATATGAAGAAATGAGCTATGATATTTTTTATGTTAGTTGCAGTTTTTTTGTACCAACCTTCTTTGGATTTGAATGAAAGTGGAATTAAAACATTAAAAATGTTAACTAAAAAAATTAAATTTTAAACATATTTTTCAAATGCAAAAGAGAAAAATGTTACTGAAATTCAATTTAAAATTTAATTTAGGGTCTAGTCTTTTTGTGCTAATTTTATCTCTATCTTCATGTTCCTCATTTAGAAAACAATTGTTACTGTTTGAAGAATTCACTCTGTTGTCTTTGATATTTAAGGTAAACGGAGCTAAGAATTACAGAAATTTTTTGTTAATAAACTTCAACAAAACCAGAAAAAAGTAAAATATCAAGAACAGGTAAACACTGTCAGCTAAGAGTTGAGCAAACCATCTTACTCGGTGAAATAAGCTCAAGACTGTATCGGTATTTCAACAATGTGAATGCATAGCTGAGTGGTGTAGTAATTCTGTAGTAAAGATTTAGTTCGTGTGAGCAAATAGACTCAACAGAACCTACAGGAATTTCACAAGAATGGGGAACTGCTTCCTTTGCAGAAACAGCAGACCAAGGAGAAGCAACAACTGAGTAGACATATCTTCCCTGTATGGGAATCCTTTGGTTGCAGTTTTCACTTAACAAGAGAACAAATGTTGATTGAAGAAGCAAGCTTGGGCACCTTGTGTCTATGACAGGCAGTGATCTGAGGTTCCCCTGGGTTTTGAACTCAGTAGGAATTAGGAAGACAGCATCTTAGAGGCCACAATATCAGTGATCAGCTGAATGGCAGCTTGGCATTCTTTAAATTAGCATCTCTCTTTTCTTTGAGATAGATGTGAAAGGCATACTCAAGAAGCATTAACAGAAACAATACATTGACAGTAAATTAGAATTCAGCAAATGCAGGAACTGCTTGTTTTCACAACATAGCATCAATTACCTGATGGACATATTGCCTCTATCTTGGGGGACTGCTTTTTGTTCCCATCATATTCAGAATGATACTCAGATATTTTTTTAACAGCACAACTAATGTGCATGAAATACATCGTGTAATTTTTATGCATTTTGATTCACATACACAAATATATATGTGCATAGGAAGCAGATAAGAAGTATCAATGTGTTTCTATGTGTCTATGTGCACATGCAAAGGACCACTCCAGCTACACATAAATAACATGAACACACTCCCCACAAAATACCAACCAAGGTTTAGTAGGAACAGTAGGAACAGTTTCTGGTGTTATTGTTAGAATTCACTTTTTTCCACACACCCTATTTGCTTGCTCTGCACAAAAACAAAAACAAACAAAAAAAAAAGAAAAAAGATAAAAAAGAACAGAGAGGTCAGATCTGTCCATTGTGGACCTACCTGTCTCACATGGTACTTAGTGGGCTTTGGGTGATGCAAAAATACTACTTGCTGGCTCGCTACTAGTGTATTCAGACTGAAGGATGTTGAAATAACAATCAAAATTGAAGAAAACTAGTGCTTTCACACCAAACCAACACTTTATAACCAGGAATGTCATATCTGAGACCTCTGTGTGTAGAAGACCCTCCACTGAAATTTGCAGAAGATGAACACTCTCTTAGACATAGGCAGATTCATGACAGAAGTGATAAGCTGCCACTGCCAATGACCTCTACAAAAGATAAGACTGAAATGATGTCTGCAGAAGTAAATAACATGGCTGAGGCAGTAGAATTTAAACAGATTACATAGGCTATGTGAAGTAAATAATAGACCCTGCATTTGTGACTTAAGAAAAAAATAATGCTCTCCTAATGTGTAGATTAAAAAGTACTATATATTTTTGACAGGAGACCCAAAAGCATGACTTGTAAAATGGCATTTAGAAGTGTTGACAGTCTTTAAAAAAAAATATTACAATATATTTGGAGACTTTCAAACCATTGAATGAGTAAATGAAGCCAGAAAAACAATGAGAAACATATGTGTGCAACACAACTATTTTATGGGAGAATGGGCCATCCTAAAGCCACTCAATAGTGCTCTACACTGCAGATTATGAGTCCATTTATCAATGTCCTTTTCTGCATTTATGTCATATTTTGTGTTTCTGCAGTACTATATTTGATATCAATAAATACTCATTTTCATCAGGGAAAGGAAGAATGAACACAAACTAACCCTTGCGACAGACTTACAGAAGACCAAAAATGTGACTTTATAAGTCAGATTCTTTTTCTTAACTCTCTCAGAGACTTAAACTTCCACAAAATTTTAATATGAACCAATTTGAAAATCAATGTTTATAGCCAAGGAAATATATATATGTTCAGTTTAAGCATAGTTTTTTCTTGGGGTTTGACTCTGAATCAGATTAGACTAATACGAGAAAATACAATTCTAATTGTTCTTTAATAGATTTTGGTTATAGTCATATAAAATATTACTAGATGGAATATGAAAAAGATTTATTGTAAGGGTTTTTTCTCATTAGACATTGAGGAGATGTGAAAATCAATTAAAACAATATTTATGTTTAAGCAAGAGTTCTTCGCTTAGTATAATATTGTTTTGAATTAATATTTCTGCCTTACGACATGGTGTTAAAGAACAGTGGGCCAAAATGTTCTACTCTATGGAATAAGGTGCTGTAAGGAAAATACATTAAAATCTGTACAAAAGTCTCTTAATTCTCTTCTCATATTATGCTTATAATTTTTGTTGTGAAAACACATGTAAGATCTCTTAAAAATTATGTTCTGATATATGATATCTTTACAAAAGAAAATTCACTTGCAGAAACTGCAGTAAATAGCACAACTTTTACTTGATTTTATGTTTAATACGAGTGAAGCCTGCCTATATGGATCCAATTCATGTTATCTTTCACTTCCATTGCTTCACTAGGAGTTTCACAACCTCAGCTCTTGCTCTTAACCCCACCCCAAATTCACAAGGATACTGCTTCCCCAGTATGCAGTAGGAAACTCTGGCTTATTTAGAAATGCCTTTTATATGTAGTTGAAATGCTTCATGAGGAAAATACAGAGTGTTTGCTGAGTGCGTGGAATTATTTGAACACTAGCACATTCTATTTACTCAAGTATCACTTTTCAGTGGGTATGGAAAGGTGAATTTTTGTTACCTCCTTTTTCCAGATCCTTTTAGTATGTTTATAACTAGTCTCAGCAAGAGTCTTGTTCATGTGTGCTCAAAATAGAGCCACATTTTCATTTGGCTGCTGAGAGTCTTGCCACAAAGCCTCTGACAGATCCACTACATATTCAGGAGTTTTGCCCAATGTATTATTAAAATAGTAATAAAAAGATAGATTCATTTAGTCATTGTACTACTGTCAGCAAAATCCATCATCGCTTTCTTTGTTAGAGTGTGGTGCTTTAATTTACATATTAAAACCAGTTTGAAATAGAATTAATAGTCATAAATAATATTCAGGCATAAAGTTAAAGACCTGATTAACTTTTACATGTAGAATGGGACATTTTTACTGAAGAACTTTTCTACATAAGTGCAGGAAAGAATGTTATTGAGATTTCCTTATCCTTTCTTTTCTGTCCTCCCTTCCTTGCCCCTCCAACCTTGGAGGGGCTATCACAGGTCCTCGTGGTAGTTCCTTAAAGGTGAAGAGAGAATCAGGAATGAGCAGGTTTTCTTACTGACACTAAAGGTGAGATTTTCAGAAGCACTCAGCCTTGATAAATCTCTGCTCTCATAGATGTCAGTGGTAAAATGAGGTCAGTGGAGTAATTATTTCACAGCTGAATGCCCATAGTAGATGAGAGTTTTTTTTTTTTTTTTTTTTTTTTTTTTTTTTTTTTTTTTTTAAACGTCAGGCTCTCTATAATTCCTACAGTTTGAGAATCAGGCCATTTTATGCCTCTGAATTACACAGCCCCAGAGGGGCAATTATCTATAAAATGTACAAGGTTATCTGCATTGTGATTCTTCTCCATTCTGCTTGGGTTTTTTGTTTCTGTTTTTTGTGGGGTTGTCTCTGAGGAAAAAGATGATATAAGCCAGGGTAATTCACAATGCTGTTCACAAAGCAACACTGAAACACACGGGAGAAACCAAAGAATTATAACCTTGAAACTATATTTCACATTTATAGCAAAAATATACCTCTTCTGTGAATAAACCTTAACTGATACAGATAAAAAAATGAACATATTTTTCTCTCAAATGCACATATTTCACAAAAGAAAAATTAAATATCTGCATTACATCATAGCAGAAAGGAATTATGAAGGTCAAAGGGCAGTTAGCTTGAATGGTGACCTTACTTGCTGGATTTCACTTTCCAGACCAAGACAAGATAAATCACACATCATAATTAAATAGACAAACAACAAACATTAAAAACCTCATAAAATGAATGTTTTAAGAGGAAAAAAGCTCAAATGACTTGAACTATGGGAATGAACCTAACCAAATAACCTTCACAAGATCTAGTATCCTTCCTGCTGCCGTAAAGTCTAATCATTTTCATCAACATATAATAGTCCAGTGACGATTTTTGCCATCATAACTATAGAAGTATCTAAGAACTAAAGAAAACAAACAATAATATGCTGTTTGTTCATTGTTGTTCACATTTATTTTAATATTTTATACTGGAGTGAATAATGGGAGGATATTACCCCCTCAGCATTGTCCAAAGTTGGGTTTTATATGAGTCACTGTGTTAGGACTCAAATATTCCTCTTCCCAGGCTGAGATGTTGTGGAAGGCAACATCATTGTAATGCTACCAAGATGTTATGATGTGTAGCAGTGAAAGGCGAAGAGGACAGTGTGTACATAAATCTGATTAAGCAATCAATATCTCTTTTATATTTTTGTAGGAAATCATGTCAGCAACAGGGACAGTGGAATCAAGTGCACCCTCAGCAACTTTGCTGATGACATTGAGTTGTGTGGTGCAGTCAACACCACTGGAAGGAAAGAATGTCATGCAGAGGGACCATGACAGCCTTGAGAAATGGTCCGGTGTGAACCTCATGGAGTTCATTGCACCTGGATCAGGACAATCCCAGGCACAAATACAGGCTGGATGGAGAATGCATTGAGAGTGGCCCAGAGGAGAAGGACTTGGGAGTGAGTGTTGGTGGACAAGAAAAATAATGTGCCCTGGCAATGTGTGCTCAAACCCCAGAAAACCAACCATATGCTGTGATGTATTCAAAGCCTCATGGCCAGCCGGATGAGAGGTGTGATTCTGCCCCTCTTCTCTGCTCTGGTGAGACTCCACTGCAAGTATGATGTTTGGCTCTGAGGACACCAACAGAAGAACTATGTGGACCTGTTGGAGCTGGTCAGAGGAGGTCACAAAGATGGTCAGATGGCTGGATCATTCCTTGTACAAAGACCAGAGAAACCTGAGAGCAGCCTTCCCTTATTTACTGGAAGGGAGTAGATTTATACTAAGTATAAGGAAGAACTTCTTCACTATGTGAGTGGTGAGGCAGTAGAAGAGGTTTATGAGACAGTTTATGGATGCAACATCCCTGGAAGTGTTCAAGGGCAGGCTGCAGTAAACTTTAAACAAGTGGAAGGTGTACTTGTCCATGGCAGGGGTCTTTGAACAATATGATCCTTAAGGTACCTTATAGCCCAAATCATACAATGATTCTGTGATATGTAACTTACTTTTGGCATTTTGAGAGCTTTTCTTTAAAAATTAGAGACATAAATTCGTAGTAATTCTTGAAACCTTTGACACTTTTTGTCTATAGGTTTTACCTAGCTCTAGAAATGACAGTGTATAGATAATGCAGGTAGCGTCAAGAAAACACCTCTGAAGAGAAAAGGTCATGACAAAGATCCACAAGTTAGAATTACAGTTTCTTTTAAAATAGTAGATATAATAAAGAATCACAGAATCATATAATGAACAAGGTTGGAAAAGACCTTTGAGATCATCAAGTCCAACCTATGACTTAACTTCTCATCAATTAAACCATGGAACCAACTGCCACATCCAGTCTTTTTTTAAACACTTCCAGGGATGGTGACTCTGCCATCTTTCTGGGAAGATGATTCCAGTACCCAATCTTTAACTGAAGAATTTTTTCCTGATGTCTAGCCTAAACCTCCCCTGGTGCAGCTTGTGTCCTCATTTTCTTTCAGTGGTTGCTGCCTGGAGAAAGAGACCAACCCTCACGTGACTACAGCCACCTTTCAGGGAGTTGTAGAGAGTGATAAGTTCACCCCTGAGTCTCCTTTTCTCCAGACTAAACATCCGCAGCTCCCTCAGCCATTCCTCACAGGGATTGTGTTCCCAGCCCTTCTCCAGCCTCGTTGCCTCCTCTGGAAGTGCTCCAGATTCTCAATGTCCTTCCCAAACTGAGGGGCCAGCACTGGACACAGCACTCAAGGTGTGGCCTCACCAGTGCCCAGCATAGGGGCAGAATGACCTCTCTGGTCCTGCTGGTCACTCTATTCCTGGATCAGGCCAGGATGCCATTGGCCTTCTTGGCCCCCAGGGCACAGAGCTGGCTCATGCTCAGCTGGCTGTTGACCAGCACCCCCAGGTCCGTTTGTGCCTGGGCACTGTCCAGCCACACCGTCCCCAGCCTGTAACATTGCAGGGGATGTTGTGGCAAGCTTCTGAGCATTCCAGACCCCAAGACTTGGGACATAACTATTTCTTTGAATATGCAACAAAGAAACTAAATTTCTTGGAAAAAGGAGGAATTAAATATTGTGTGATGGGAATATAAAGGCCCTATGTTTGCTGGTGAATGAAAGAAACAATGTATATAATTGTGCAGGGTGTGTATTAAAAATGCATAAAAGCAGATGATTTTCTGAATGTCTCTCCCTTCCTGCAGTTAGGGTCACTACCTGTGCAGAAAGGGCCACATTTGCAGTCAGCTATCCCATATGAAACAAAGGTCCTCCCAAGCATCCTCTCCCATATTGTGGGACACTGATACTGAATCAGATCCTGAATGAAATCCAGCTTGCAATGAGACAACCAGGTCATCATGTCATAAAAACAGAAGCCATCTGAAATTTGAGGAATTCTACGTGTCTGTGGATAAGGAAGGACTGGAAGTACAGGGACCAGTAGCTACAATGTAAATTGGGACACTTTATCGCAGTTCTTTTATCTAGGAGGAGGTGAAGGCAGTTCTACCTCAATGAAAAATAATCTGATAAAAAAATGCAGTCATCATGGACTAGGTTATTGTCCATAGGTGTCTGTCTTAGTTAAATAAGCATAGATTCACTCTCTCTCTTAGCTGGACCCTAAACTGGCACTGAAGAATCCCATTTTTTTAAAGATTTGCAAATAGCAACAAGTGTGTTGATGATCTGAATAAAAAGGCTAAATATCCAACTGCTACAAAAAATGGCTTATTCACCCTGGATTGATTCCTCTTTGATCAACTAGGAGGTGATTTTCTGGAACTGTGAGATAAATCCTGGTAAGTGGACCTTCTCCCAGGTCTGTTCATACCAATGAAGAACATGGTGCATCAGCAAAGCCCCTTAGCATGGTTACAAGGCAGACAAGGTTGAAGAGGTGTAATGGCATGGGTCTTATTCTATTACTGCAATCCTGCTGATCTAACATATTCTCAACAATCACAAGGCATTAGCAGAATGGCTACTGTTTTATAAACATCCTAAATGGAAAAAAAAAAGTAATGAAAATGCTCAAAGGACAGAGCATTATGGTAGTAAAAAAATACATGGAGAAGATTTAAACAGCAGTTTATTCTGTGTCTGAAGTAGGTATGTGCCACAAGGTAGTAAAGCTCAGCAGATAATATCATGTCTCACAATGTCTAGCCCTGAAACCCTTGATGTGTTTAATAGTTTCCAGTCAAATAAAGCAGATGAAGCTAAACTGCAAGAGCATGTTACAGAAATTAGAACATTACTGCACTACATTAGAAAATGAAATGCACATAAAAAAAACATTTTTTATCAGAGAATACAGAAGGAAGGTGATATCATCAAAGTGTTTGTGACTGATCTAAAGCTAAAGAGCAACAAGGCAATGAGGAGAGGGAAGGAGAGAGGAAAGGAGACAGCTTGAGTGTCTGATAAGAAATTGAATTGCATCAGAGATGAGAGGAGGGAATGAAAGTCAAGAGAATCTGAAAATTGACGGTGAAAGATGCTCAAAGGTGACAATATGCCGGATCTTATTAGACAAGGAAGTCGTCAAGTCTAGGCTGAAGTTCTGTATTGACAATAAATGCTTGAAAAATATTATAAATTAAAAACATTTTGCAGGTTTCAGCTACATTTTAACAAATATATTGGACAGCAAAGCCAAATGAAGAAAATATTCTATATTTATTTATTTACTCACCCTCATTTTTTATTTCTGAAAATAAAACTTCTCTTTTTTTCTACTAAAATAATTTTCTCTGATTGTTCAGAGATATGTGATGATATTTACTTTTTCTTATTTTAGACTAAAACTTCTTTTCATTTGACATCTTCCAAAAATGGAAGATCAGAAAATTATTAATAAGACAACAAGTACTGAAGAACTTGTTCTATGTGAATAATTTTTAAAAAATTATTAAAGACAATCATCCTGCATAAGGGAAGAATTACTACTATTCCTTAATCTCACTAAAATAAGTGAGAACTCATTTCTTAAATGAAATTGCAGCAGATTTGAAGCTTTAGTCTTGTATTGAAAGAAACCTTTGCTGGACCATTCAGGAAGTCATTTACACTGAATTTTTCTTATGTTATTGAAAACTAGCTTTCAACAAATTTGGAATAATACCTAAGACAAAAGTGTTTGTAAGTTATTACTTTGGTATAATCAAGTTGATCCACTGACTTTTGAAAATACTATATAGAAAATCCCATGCTGCTGTACTTGACTTGAGAAAGGAAACTCGAGTGATTTTGAAATCCTGTATTTCAGTACATAACTAATAAGAACCAGGAGAAATATCTAATACAGATGAAATTTCATAAATTTTAACAAGAAAAATGTCAATACTTTTCTACTAAGGAGCTTGGTTGAGTCATTCATGAATGAGTAGTAGTTTCCTGAGTTCTATTACAACAGGAGAATGTCAAATTCTTACCAGATGTCTTTAATTAGTTAAGTGACTCCCTTTTTTGTATTGTTTCAGTTTTTCCATATAATAGTATTATTGAATGTTGCTTTTTAAAAAAAAATGCTCAGAAAGACAATCTACATCTCAGGTGAAACCTATTTCCTGTGGTTAAGATCATGAAATCTTGATCTACACACAATTATTTTCTTGAATACCACAGCTGAGATGAATCAGTAAATGAATAAATGAATATTTTGTGAATTCCAAACAGGCTCAGGTATGAGGAAGATACTTGCCTGATATGGTATCACAGCATTTAATTTTTGTTCATATGGCCAAAAAAGGAAGCTAGACACTTCAGTGTTTGGAAACCTAATTGCTGTGAGACTTGTGTGTCTTCAGGGTAACTCACACACCTCTTAATGATATAAACCCTGACATAGGATTTAGATTTAAATTCGTATGTAAGTCCACCTATGGATCTATTTTGAGAACTGTATGAAGAAAATAATCATTTAGATACTAAAATAGGAAAGAAACAGGTACTAAGCAGCCCTTCAAATTGTTTTCTTACCTTGACATTTGTTTTTAAATAGTGTCAGAGTCCTATAGCCATCTAACAAAAGTATCTGTGTCAAACTCCATTCTGAGTACTAGATCATAAAGCAAATCTTGAAGATGCAAAACAGAGTTATGGATCAGAAATGTCCTATGCCTGGAACTTTTTTACCTTCGAATGCATCTTCCTCTCATGTCTGGGCCTTTAAGCTCATGCACTATGAATGGAGTTTCAGTGCTTGGTTCTGCAACTGGAAGTTTGAGTTGGAGGCATGCAGTAAAAATATTTAAATGCTAAATTTAGAAGTCACTTTACTGTGCCAGCCTACAGGATAAGAAAAAAAAATGGGTGAATTTGATTTCATAAGGGGAAGTAGATCAGAGAAAAAACTGATAAATAGTGTCTGTGAAAATGAAAGACCTCAGCATTTTTGAGTACACTGCTGATTACCCTGTAGCAGCTCTATTTTCTGAGAGTAATTGTATTAGGGCCAGTTCAGAATAATTGTATGGATTTCTCTTTGTTATTATACCTATACAACATAAGTGCTGCTTTTCAGTGGAATGTGAATGATACAATTCTTTCTTAAAAATAAAATAAGAAGGTGCAAAAGTGTATGGTAAGAAGTGATTAGTATAGTTTAGTAAATATTTTGTATATAAGAACTTCTTTATAACACTCAGGAATTCATTTCACCAGATTAACAATTAGTTTCAAGAGTAATTCAATCATACAGTCACAAAGCAGTGGAAAAGTCATATAGCTCATGCATAATTGCAGGAAAGGATGTGCCATTTGCAGAAGAAGAAACAGGTGCATTGTAGAGCAAAAATGAATTTGCTTGTATGAAGGTGTGGGCTTTTTACTCTATCTAGATTATAGATCTCTTTTTATATATAGTTACTTCTTTCAGATTAGATTTCTCTACTACACGGATGGTGAATGTCTTAACATAGGTCTATGTTCCCAATGTAATAAAAAGGAAATTAAGGTAATTAGTAAATTCTTCAGTTATTTATGATGAATCTATTTCTCCTACTATAAGTGGTCCATGAGTCTACATTTAGATGTGTTAGAACCATAAAAAACTGAGCTAGTGTATATTACTGGACGATATTATTAAATAAAGTTTAAAAGAATTTCATGCTGGATTGAGGATGTTCGTATATGCTAAAAATGTCTTAATTGTAACAGATGTTGAGAAGATATTTACCCTAACTGAGACCAGGACACAAGTAAACCTCACACTATCAATTTTTGTGATAAGTAAGGTACTGCATGTTGTCTTTCTCTGCAAATGCTGTACTGAGTTGCCAATACGAGGACAGAAAAGAATAAGTTTATTTTTTTTTCTTCTATTATCTTTTGATGCTCTTTGAGCATCTTTCTTGAGCCAGTCCTCAGTGCTCTGACCAACACTTATTATCATAAACAACAGAATATGAGGATTCAGTGCAAAAAATAATTTTCTTGGGGAGTAACAAACTTTCTTTTCTACCTGCATGACAAGAAGTGTTCTCCAAGGCTGCAGATAAATGCAATTGTATTCAGCTTGAATTTATCTTCAGACTATGTCTGAAATATCTCACATAATAAGCAGATTTGTCTTAATTTCCTTGTTTTAAAATTCTGTTCTAATGAGCCTAACTATATGGAAAGAATACAATTATATCTTCACTGTAACTTTAAGTTGTAACCTAATGTACATAATAACAATCACAAGAATCAAGATACATTTTTGTTAGTTATTCTTTTGTGAATACTTCATAGTTTTTAAAGAAAGGAAAGAAGAAAGAAAGACTCATTCTACTGATCAGTTCATGTATTAGAACAAATTTCATTTGAATTTGGTTTTAGAAGTACTAAAAATGTATTGCATATCTCTTAGTGATCAGAGCTTTTTGTAGTTTAGGAAGGGCACTCCAGAAAATGCTTTTTGCGAAACAGTTAAATATGGTGGTAAGTATGCTAAATGTGCATTTTACATACTAGATCTTAATTAAAAAAAAAAATAAAATAAAAAAATCTGTAGAATACCTATGAGGGTTTTTTGTTTGTTTTTTTTTTCAATTAATTCGATTAATTTACAATTCAGGTAAAATAGACTGGAGTCTACCTATCGCGGTCTGCGATCCTGGCTGGCGACGAATCGGGGGGCGACAGTCCCCCAGGAGCTCTGCAGATCCTGGTTATCGCTGGGTTCGGCGCAGAGAACAAAGGACAGCAGCACGGGTCTTTGGGGTGGACTGGGATGTTTATTTTGAACTCCCAAAAGACCCTTTCCAGTGGTGTGCAAAGGGTTTTATGCAGAGATAAGACTGTGGGTGGACACAGTTTTATAAACCAATAGTGTAATAGTTGGAAAATACAACAGGGTGTCAGTCAATTACAAAAGTTAACTTGAGTGGACGGGAGAGGAAAGAAGGTCACATGTTCCAATGGAGGGTCGAGGTTTGGGTGAACCCCCACACACCCAGGGGGTTGGACTCTTTTCAGATTGGGCCAGGGGTAAACTGACAGGGAAAGTGCTGGAACAGTGTGGGGAAGGTACATGAAAAAACTCTGATCAATTGAAACAAAACTAATTATCAAAACACGGACCACAACATCTACCAAAACAGATTAAAAAATAAAGAAAAACAAAGAAAAAACCCAAATAAAACCTGCTTGATCCTGGTAATCTTCATAGAATTATAGAATCATAGGATAGTTTGAGTTGGAAGGGAACCTTGAAGGTCCTCTAGTCCACCTCCCTCTGCAATGAGCAGGGACATCTTGGACCTGATGAGGTTGCTCAGAGCACCATCCAAGCTGATCTTGAATGTTTCCAGGAGTGGGGTAATCACCACCTCTCTGGGCAAGTCATTCCAATGCTTTTCCACATTCATCCTTAAAGATTTATTTCTTATATCTAGTCTGAATCTTCCAACTGTTAATTAAAAACCAATACCCCTTCCTCTATTTCTAGATGTCCCACTAAAAAATCTGTCCCCATCTTTTTTATAATTTCTCCTTTAATTATTCAAAGGTTGTAGCAAAGTCTTCCTGGAGCCTTCTTTTCTCCAGGCTGAACAACCCCAACACTCTCAGTCTGTCTTCATAGGAGAGGTGGTCCATCCCTATAATAACTTTTGGGGCCCTTCTCAGGACCTGCTGCAACAGGTCAAGGACTTCCATGTACGAAGTATTTCAGAGCTTTTTCCATTTAACCATAGATGAAGAGGCCACCATGAGACATTTAACATCAGTTTCTTCAGCATATCTTTTTTGATTCCTCAATCTTATTATCCTAATCATTGACAGTTTCCTTAAAAGATGTAATTTTAAGGGATGGATACGAGTATACCAGAAACTTTGAAGAATTGAATAGGAAGGATCCCCTTCTTTCATTTTTTTTTATGAAGTAAAGATAGAACTGTTGAAAAAACTCACTGAATAACCAATTTCTTGAAATTAAATCAAACTACTCTTTCTTTCTGTTTTGTTCACTAAGGAGTATGGAGTTCTAGATATTTGTGATGCAAGTATTCTCATTATCTCCATATTTAGGGCAATATTTTAATGTCATTTAATTGACATAGTTTATATAAATTAATAGTTTATACAAATTATTTTTTATTAATATTGATTTAACAAATTAAATGGCTGTGTTGATAAGTCTAAAGAAAAAATGGCTGCAGGGTATAATTCCTCTTTCTGTCACTTGGTGCATTTGCTATACTAAGGAAGAGCTTTCAGATAAAGGGATCTTTAGTATATCAGAAAGAAATATGAAAAGATCCACTGATGGGAGATGGAGCATGATGATTCCACACAAGAAAAGATGTTCTTTAGAAACAGTACTAAAGCAATCAGTTACTGAAACCATTACAGGAACATTTAATATAGGTGTGTGTGGTCATAGATGTACCATGAGCTAAGGCCTATGTACAGAGTCTAGAAAGATTTTTCAGAAGGCAATATCTGTTAGCAATAAGAAGCTGACTGCAAATTCTTAGATAGTTGCTGAATTGTCATTTTTGAAAAAGCTCTTCTGTCACATTGGTAAAGCTGGTCTTTATATTACTCCCTTGGATGTTTTAGAAAACATAAAAAATGGGTAATTTAAACCAGACAAATGAAATCTGGAAAATGAATATATAAATGAAATAAATATGAACAAATTAAAATAATGGAGACAAAACCATTCTAAGTCCTCTGTGTAGGAAAATAAGAATATATGAGATGAAAAAGGTGGTTTAGAATCTAAGTGGATGATAAATATGAAAGGAAACAAATGGGGCTGTCAAAGCAAGTTATAATTTAACAGTCTGTTTGTGTACCTTTGTGTATGAGAGGCATATAGGCACCAGGAGAATTTGACTAGCATATTTTAAAATTTACAACTAATGAAGTGTGCAACATGAGAAGGAATTGTGTGTTAGGAATATCCATCTTTTTTATCTGCTATGTATTTTAGCGAGATACAAGACCCTAGGGGATAGGGAGTAAGATGTAGAAAGGGTTTATGTCTCTTCAAATACATCCTCCCATCCTGTATATTAGCTGGGCATGTGTTTGACTGGGAGCATAGCACAACAAATGCAGCTATTCTAAGTAACTCTAAGATGTGCAACAGTCCATAACCAGTAAAAAAAAAAAAAAAAAAAAAAACACCAAAACATAAATGCAAATTCCAGTGCCTTAAATTGTTTAATATAAAAAAAAGATGAGGTACCCCTCAGACAAGTAATTTTATGGCAAAATTGTAGCTTAAAATTATCTTTTCCTATCANCTTAAAATTATCTTTTGCTATCATACTGATGACCTCTTCCTTCATGTGTCATTTGTACCTCTGATTTGCAAATAGTGAATAAATACAGTGAAAGTCTACAATATTGCTCTTATGGTCAATTAAGACATTGTCACTGCAATTGTAAAAAGGCAAGCTGTCTGAGCTGCTGTTGCAAACAAATGTCTAAGATTTCTTTTCTTTTTAGACCTAGTGAAACATCCGTTTTTCCTGAGATTGTTCATTCTTTGCCAGAAGATATAGTTTATTCAAAGACACAAGAACATATTATAAAAATATATTGTTGTTTCACAAATGTTCCTATTTTGAAGTGAAAAATTAATTTATCTGTAAAATCATGTCCATGGTTACTTTTAAAAAGTATCTCAATTTTCAAATCAAAATGAAAGTGGATGTAGCAAAGAAAATCAAGGCTGCATCTAAATTTTGGAGAACAATGAAAGTTAAGATATAAATGTAAATTGTTCTGCCACTAGAAAAGTACAGAAGATAGATTTGCTGATTAAGCTGAGGAAACCATTCAAGCAGCAATTCTTTCATTGTAGAGAATAAGAAGGAATAATACATGCTTCATTGAGCAGTCTAGACCCTGGTTAATTTTCAAAGTCATTTGTTGCTTCTCCAAACCAGACAAGTGTTCACCCTACCAAGAACATTACTTAGATGAAAAGCAGACAAGGGCTCGTGAATCATTCTTTTCTCACCAGTGTTTCTATCATCTCTCAGAAGTTAATGCACTTTTTTGTGGACTTTATAGGAACTTGTGTTCTTCAGACAGATGATAAATATGGGATCAAGTTCAGCTCCAGCATAAATACGGAATAACATCAGAGGACAAATGAAAATCTATCTGTGTGTCAAATAATATTTTAATTAACAGTAAAATAGAAACTAATAACAGATAATTATATGCATGATATAATTGATTGAATAGAAACTCACAATATACTTAGTTCTTAGCTCTTAGCTCTTAATATACTTAGCTCACAATATACTTAGTTCTTAGCTCTTTAAATATAAAATAATTATTTGAATTCATTTCGCATGGAACAGATACACGACATAACATTTACATTAATAAACCATAGAATCATAGAATATGCTGAGCTGAAATGATCATTGAGTCCATCTCCTGGTCCTGTACCCCAAGAACCACACCACGTGTCTGAGAGCATTGTCCAAATGCTTCTTGAACTGTGTCCGGCTTGAGGGCGTGAGCACTTCCCTGGGGAGCTGTTCCAGTGCCCAGCCACCCTCTGTGTGAAGAATTATGCCCTGATATTCAACCTAAAGCTCCCCTGACTCAGCTTCTTGCCATTGTCTCAGAACCTGTCACTGATTACGAGAGGGAAAGGATTGGTACTTGCCCCTTCTCCTCCCCTCATGAGGAAGTTCATACAACCATGCAATCATAGGGCCAGCTATGAGACACACTTGTACATGTGTTTTTGAGAGCCTCTGTAGGTCTAAGGGACTGGGTAGACTGACTGTGTACAGCCAGTTACTGAGCATCTCCATGGCTGGCATGTAAGTATGAGCACCAGCAAGAAGAAAGGGCTGAGGCCTTGGGGCTGGTGTGCCCAGGAGCTATCAGCCAGAGAGACTGAGAAGCTTCTGCAGGGAACCACACTGTACATCTTTTTGATGAATGGGCTTTCATCTTTAGCGACCAGACAGGAATGGGGTGAGGCACTCAGTAGTATTTTTGTGTCTGTGTGAGTGATTTGTTTGCTGTCAGTGTTCACCTGTTTGTCTGACCACATGCAGGTAGGTATATGTACAGGTATTCTGTTCAAGCTTACCATTGCCATGGCTGTTGCTGACTCATGGTGCTGTGGTAGCCTTATGGCGATTGAATTATCAGGTTCAGCAACTCCCAATGTAGCCTCTTCTCTCAAATAAAAGAACTAGATCTCTTTCCCAAGGCCCTGTAGGTACCGACTATAGCAATACCCCAGTCAGATGTTTGCAAATTACAGATATTCCTGCCTGTTCTATGTTGCTATATTTAATTTTTAATATATAGATATGGTATTTTAATGAGAGATATTATTTTCTTGTTAGTGTCTTTTGCCTTTGAGAATGCAAACAAACATATAAAGAATCTTTGAATCAAAGTGTTACTATTAAGCAGCTAATACAGATATGATACCCCTATCCCTTAATAACCTTGTCTATTTCCATGTGGTGAAATTAAATGGAAAGGTATCATTTATTAATCTAATAAATATATTCCTTGAAAAAGTGGTTTGGGTTTGTCTTGGTGTTTAGTAGCCTAGGTGCAACATTCCCTGTAAATGCAGTCATTACCTGATAAACTTCAGCTGTTGTCCAGATACACAATGGAATTACTCACATCTCATCTCAATTTACTTTTTTTTTTGAGTGTATGATATGACAAATATTTTTTTTGTCATTGTTCTACATATGTTTAATTTTTGATAGATCTGAACCCTGGATCTAGAACAAGAAGACTAAAATATGCTCAATCTGTGCAACTTCTGGTGTTTTTTGAATTGTGGAGTTAATGTGCCAATAAACATTACAAAATGCAGATGATAATTTTAAAATATGCTTTAGTTACAAAGTAGCATTCAAGTATAACAGATCCTTACTTACAGTACAATTTGTGAGGATGAAAAGAGTTGTCAATATTTAGTGCTCTGATAAAGAGATGCAAGTTTATGCATAGATTATGATAGAGATTAAGATAATTATTTTAAAATGTAGATCACTCAGAATATAATCTCAGTAATTATTTATTTGACCACGTAAGCCTAAGGAGAATGTGTTTAATTAAACCGAAGGACAGCTGTGGATGTAGATAGCTACTAAGAAGCACCTAGAAATAGTTAGGTGAAAAGCACCAGAACTTTTGTCTCACAAACGAAACAAACACTTTGGGGTCTTTTTGGAGCAAAAAACAAAGGTTGACCTTCTGAGTTTTGATACAAGAGAAAGTCTTAGAAACTATATTTTGCTTTTCAAATGACAAAATCAACATTATTTCATCTAGAAAGAATGTTGTAACATTTGCAGATTCACTCTATTCACCTTTGGTGTTATTTAAATATCACCATCAGTAGCACTCTTTGTTCTTAGGTTGTTTCTTTATTCTCCATATTGAACAGCAAAGGAAATATATACCAGTCCAACCTCTGACACAGCAAGCAAAAAACGGATCAGACAATATTATCAGAGCATAAATTATAAGTTATTAAATGAACATCCTCAGTTGTAGAAACCACAGATACATTTTACATAATTATCGTATCATCATATTTTAAGTATTAGCCAAAAATTTATTATAATATTCTTTCCTCAATTACTGTAGCAAAAAATACACTTTTTTTCTATCAAGATGTATTTCATGCAGTCTTCCTGTGTGATAGGTGTTGGGGAAAAGATTTTGTTACCCTCTGGCAGTGCTTCATTCCTATGCAGGGAGAAGCACAGACTGCTCTTGAAGTAGTTATCTCCTGAATCCCAAAGGAATGGGCTCAGAAACAGTGCAGCTCATGCTTCACTTAAATGGCTCTGCTCAAATAAAATGAAACCTACCTCCTAGGAAAGTACAGCCAAGTCTATGGCTTCATCACTTGCCTACATTTCAACATCATGAATGCTGGCAATTCTGTGCCAGGAAACAGACAGAGATTTAGAAGTATAATAAGAGTCAAGGACTTAGAATCTAAAAAAAAAAAAAAACCATAACATTGTAGGATTTTCTTTTTTTTTTTTTTTTAATTAGAATCATCAAGACTATGTATCTTCTGTTCTAAAAGAGCAGTACCTGAGAGCATTGTAATCCTCTGTTTGCTTTTCATCCACAAGGCTGCTGTGCTGGTGATGTGGGAATAGACTGGCTGCCCATAGAAGCAAGTAAAGCAAAAATTACAGCAACTGCACGTGTCTCAGGTTTTTTAATATTTTTCAGATTAACACACAATTTTCTATAATAGAGGAATACAATTAAAGTTGATATGCAGTGAGTTCTGTCAAAAATATTTTAAGCTGAAATACAATCTGATTTTTATTGGTTTCAGGAATGGCTAGAGAGACATTATCTAAAAAAAATATAAAAATATAGTTATAAAGTATCAATGTCTAATTTTATCAAAGTATTTGTATGGCAAACATGGTTTTGTATCACTTTATTAAGCATATATTTCATGAGAATATTAATACCATAAATCCTAAGGGTCCTTTTCATGTATTCTATCAGTTTTTCTTTTAAGTCAGCCAAAGTGCCTGTCCATGCTTAAAGCAGTTTCTGTGTTTCTCCAGTCAGGTATATAGCACAAAGAGGTAGTATTGTAATGGCTGACCTCAAAAGTCCTTCTTATAAAACATCATTGGGTCTTCAATGCTTTGTTGCACACATTCTGACAAACTCCAATCAATCTGTTTTAATATCAAAGGAAACTTCCTTCCAGGTATGCTCATTTAAGGGCTAATGTCAGAACTTCTGACCTTTTCTTACCTCACACTGCTGCTTCTTCTTTGTGACTTTGCCCTTGTTGGCTTTGCTTTCTCTAGGAACTGTCAGTGTTTCCAGCATGCTTCTACCTCTCCCTAAACTCAGAATGTTCTTTTCCAGAGAGTTATACTGTAACTGTCTAGCCTTATTTGTTCTTCCTTTACATTTATTCTGAATCAAGTTCTCTTTTTGTACAAGGCTGTCAGTTTAGTTGAAAAAAAAATTATTTTCTGTTCTTTTCAAAAACTTTACTTGAATGATGCTTTCTCTAATTTGGCAGGCAGCTCTAAAATAAAGATTTTTAGCTTTGCTTCCTCCTATTAGAATTGTATGTCTGTTTTGTTCTCACAGGCATTTCTAATAAACCTAAGACTTTCAGAGCACCAGCATCAGACTTAACATGGGGAAAACTTATTTTGTGTTAATCTTCCTTTGTAAGTCTGAAAGAGTTCACATATAAGAGATCCCCCACTCTAGTTCTGTTCCTACAAATGCATATTTACTCATCTGAATATGGAGTCACAGAGAGAGGGCTCACTAGGAAAAGAGTGAGTCCCGAATGTTATCTGGGATTGACTGACCTTCCCCAATATTTCTGTCCAAAAAGCTCAAATCACCACTAGAAGTCTGTAATGATCTCCTATCAGAGGAAGTATTTAGCTGACAGTGCCAGGATAATAAAACATCTTCCAGCTTACATGTTGATAGTCTTATCGTTTTGACGTAGTTATTATATTGAAAACTGTTTACTTTGAGCTCACTATCCAGCACTGTTTATGCTCAGCCAGGATAATGAGCAATATGTTTACAATTCTGTTTGCAGGAAACTTTAGAAATATATGCTATGTTTGTATTACTTAAATATCTGCTATAATTATAGGAGATAGTGACATGGACATATGTGAATAGAGGAAGGGATGATAAACTTGGACATATGACTTGTAAGGTTTTCCCAAGAGTGAGTAGAAAAAAAAAATAAAGCTTCTGATTCTGCTTTAAATACTTTGGTGTGCACAAAAACAGAAATAATTTTTAAAAGGATGGAAAATCACAAAGCACCAGCTTTTATTGGAAAGAGTGAGATGAAGTCCTAACTGGGAAGAAATTTACAAATGACAAAACTTTTCCCAGTTATACTGCCCTTAAAGTCTTCTAGTTCAATCTGTATCTATATCTTGGTATGTAAATGGATTTCCATTAGTTGAATGCTAGTCTTGTTCTATGCATATAAGCATCACGTAAAAAGTAATAAGATAAGGAGTTCAAGAGTAGCTGATCCTGCATTAATGAGGATGTTGGCTGTGAGATCACTATATTAACACTAATTAGTAGCAGAATTAAAACCAGAGCTTAGAAAGCAGAGTTAAATACTTAATTCAATTGATGAGTATCTCACATTAACCAAGATCCTTTAGATTAAGTAGGATGGTATTCATTTCTATATATTGAGGAGAGCATTGTTTTGGTGATAATTTCTTTTAAAATCGGGGAGAACAAATAGAAGGTAAAGTAGATGGGAAATAAAGAAAAGCAAGATAAAGGAAAAGGGAAAGAAAGGAAAAGGGAAGGAAAAAAAACCTCCACCATCAGCATGATTTCCAGCTACAGGATAAAAGCCGATATTTCTGAAGTTTTATGCAATAGTTTTAAGTTCTGTCTAACTTTGAAATACTTTGGAGGTTATTCACAAATGTTGACTTTTTATTGCGCTTATCTGAATCTTCCTGTTCTGCAAATATATTTTGCTAGAACGCATCACATGCTTCAAAAGGTTATTTAATGTCTTCATGCATTTTGAATGTTTTATTTCCATTACAACTCTGACTGCCTATTTCTCCCTTAATTGGTAGCTGGGAGTCATCTTTCTTATCACATTCAGATATTTTTTTGCTCAACATATCTGAACTATTTAATTTGCTTACTTCCTAAAGTAGAAACTCATTTTGTGGGGACCTGTAATTCATACTTGTGCAGTTCTTCTGATCTTATTGATGTTATTCCTGACAGACAATATTAAATTTACATTTGTAAGTCAAATGAGACCTTCCTGCTATTGTATTTCTTTACCTTTTTTTAAGTAACTAATTATTTGGAGTATTTTTTTTCTTATTTTTATTCAATTTTTTTTTTTCCTAACACTTTCTTAAGCTGCGATTTTATCAAATAAAGTGAAATCATTGCTAATGATTTAGAACTCATCTGGGATTTAATGTTCAGAAGTATTCTTTTTTTTTTATCAAGAGTCCTTTGATATCAACATTGACCTTGAAACATGAATCTTAGGTGATATTTATTGAGATTTTAACAGAAAGTGAGATTTTTATCTCAAAAAATCTATAAAGATATTAATTGTATGCAATTTCAAAAGGCATAATGCTGCTTTACTCAGAGACTGTGGACGATTCAACCAGTTTGTGATACACAGTTTTATCTCTATCTGCTTAGAAGACAAGCACAAAAGCAAAATGCATAACATTCTTAAAATACAGACCAAGCCTTACCTTTATTTTTAATCCATTTTAAAGGGTATGTAAAGAAGTGAAATGTCTGCAAACCCTGAGACTGCAAAAGAAAAATCTTATTGTTTTTGACTAATTCAGTAAACAAAAGAGTTGACAAGGTACTAGGATATGTAAAAGTTCAGATGAGTCTTTGCAAAAAGAAAAAGTCAAGACAACAGGCTTTAAGTTCGCTTTAGAATATATGCAATGAAACAATCAAAAATGAAACAATGAAAAAATCAAAATCATGTGTCAAATAAATTAAAACATTTAATTTTTTTCTTGGTTAGGAATATTATTAATAACTTGCATGAACTACTAACAAAAAAAAAAAGGAACAAGCCTTTTGGATGCCTGCTTTCACTTTCATCAATGATCTCTGGCTGCAATACGGAGAAAATTTTCAAAAAAGCTCAGACAATACTGAATTTTGTGCAGGCTGTTTTCCTGTCTGTTTTAAGCTACTCAAAGTCAGCCTCAGAGCAACGACAAAGAGAAAAATGATTTATTTCTTCTGCTTTGTGGAGCTTTCCCCATAGTTGTGACAGTATCAGTCCTAGGTCAAAAGTAGCTCGGTAAGTCTGTGCCAGCTGAAGCAGTAGTTGCATTTTGATAACAGGATAACCCTGAGTCAGAGGGGTTTTCAAAGGAAAGCTTTTGTAGTAGTGGGATACAGTCTAAAATTGCTGTTAAATTGCAAATGAAAAGATGACACTATAGGTCAGTGTTTCATATGTGCTGGAGCTATTTGTGTAAGATGAGATGTCCTAGGAGATGTTATCTCTATAAAAATGGTGATTTAAAACCATTCTTTTTACACGGGAGAAATGATACTGGAGAAATGACACAGATGTACGTGCAGGACACAGCAAAAGGGCTTGCATACGTAGGCTAGCTTAGTGAAATTATTAATTTAGTCATACTTGGACTCTCATGACAGATCCTTATTTCCTGTACTATATGTTCTACAGAAAAGATGGAGGAGTCTTTTCCTGTATATCTGGCAAAGAGGTAATAATTACAACATCTGAAAAATACTGTATGCCAAATCCTGTCATAATATACAAAAGTTCCCTGCACTGTGTTTTATATTTTCAATTTAATATTTTTACTTGATGCTGGTAAACAAACTTTTTGTCTTTTAACTATGCTATTGGTTAAGTTTTTCTTTTATATGAAGGAAACATAGCTAATAAAAGAGTCAGAACATCCTGAACCTAAATAACAATTTTGCTTCCCTATGTTGTCGACAGCTATGAGACAGTTTATCATAATAAAACAAAAATCCCTTGGAATTTCCAAAAACACTGGAACCAATCACCCATCTTCTTATATACTTTGGATGACCTGGTTTTGGTGTTGACCAGATAGCACTTACACAAAAAGTTACTAGGCACAGTCAAGATAGTATACCTCAGAGACTACTCTTAATATCCCTTTTGGATACAGCTTTGATCCAGATGACAGGAGAATTTAGAAGCATGCACATGGACCCTTCCATATGTTTTTGACTTCAGTGACAGAGAATGGTGGTTCCATATCGGTTTTATTTGTTACTATAATATAGCCTCTTGTTATGTCTATTTCCCACATTTATTTCGTATTTACATACCAAATTGTTCCTAACTTTTTTAACCTGTTCCTTTGGATATTGCTGTGACCATACTTTAGTGTATTTTCTAAAGAAATACTTAAAATCCGTATTCAGTACTTTAATACCTTGCAGATATTTGTGTAACCTTGTGTAACTTGACAAAACACAATGCACAAACACTCACACACAAACCTTTGGCAGGCAATGTATTACACTGAGCTCTGCAAGCAAAGGCATCAACAGTGTTAGCAAAGCTGTGAGGGGAATCAGCTACTACACGGACGAGAGCCAGAACAAACTCTGCTGTCTGTAGCTGAGGCTGCCTGACAGTAAGGAGTCATGGTGTTGTAGTAGGTCAGACCTGAAGTCACTGTACTGTGATGTGGATCAGGAGTCAGGTCTCTGCAATCTGAAAAAGAATGCATGCAGCGTAGCAAAGCAGGATTGCAACATGGGGCTACTCAGGTGCACAAAGAGCCAAGGTGAGGGGTCAGCAAAGCCTAAAAGATTGCAAAGCATTCTGTTTTTATTATGGTTCTTAATTTCTGGTTATTGATTTGAACACTTCTAAATTTTCTCACTACGCCATTTTCTTTATCCCTTGAAACACAATAGAAGATGTTCTCTCAAAGGCTTCAGTTTTCTTCTGGTACTTTTTGTGCCACACAAGAATTCTTGAACTCCTGAATGCAAACAATGTGCATTATTACTAGACTGTGAAACTTGTTCCTTTCGATGATATGGGTTACCTTTTACTTGGGCAATAAAGTGAATGTTTGTGGAGCAGAAAATATTTTTCCATATACCCAAAGGAAATGTCATGGAATAACTGCCAAAAGAGCAAAATATTTATCTTGCTATCACAAAGGCAAGAGTTCTAAAGATAGATCCATATTATTTCACTTTTGATTTAAACATTATTGCCCCAGTTAACACTGTGTGTGTGTGTGTGTGTGTATGTGTGTGTATATGTGTGTATGTGAATATACCATGCAGGGTATATCTACTGTGCTCTGAAGAAAAGTTTATTTTTTTAGTTCTGGAGTGACACACTTGATTGCATTTTGCAGCAGTGAAAAATAAGCAGGATACTCTTATTTGATGACTTATGAACGACATTTTCTGAAATGGTTTGGATTTGGGTTATTTATTCAGAAACAAGAGACAGTTTATTTCAAATTAATCTGCTATCCATTCATAAAAGCTGCCTTCCTCTAAAACTTTTAGGTGTTTCTTTTTTGGTTTTTAGTTTGGCTTTCTTTTGAGGGTTGGGAGAAGGATTGACTGTTTTTTCTTTATGCTTTGGGGGTTTTTTGGTCAGTTGGGTTTTACTTTCCTAATTAGTGGCACTTTAATATAATAAAGAATATAATAATGAATTTTGTTGAAAAAAAGAAGACTTGGTCATTTAATGATGACTTTTATTCAATTGTTGTTTCATATGAAATATGAAAAGAGCAACTATGCAGAAGCTACCCCCTGATAGCTTGAAGTTTTAGTTCTTTGTAATTGATCAGAAGTACTAGCAGATCTTTAGGAATAAAATTGTTCCTTTTTCTTACCCTTCCCTTTTTGTTGATAAGCCCTTTAGAGTAAGGAATATGATGTTTTGCTGGTAGAAGCAGGCCCATCCCAGTCTTGCTTTGCATGTGCTATTGAGATATTAAAATAAAAGAGATAGAAACAATCATTTTAAACTATTATTTTTATGCCAATTACAAGACCAAACTCTTCACAGTTATACATGTACACAGTGTCAACAATTTATAATTTTATTCACAACTGAGAAAACATCTTTAAGAAAATAAACTTTCACATAGAGTTTTGCTGAAGCAAGTAGGCCAAATACCTCAACAAGAGGGAAATACACTCTGAATTTCTGGCAACAAATGAATATTCAGATATATAAAACAGCAGACGTGTAACTGATGGACTTGGCCAGCAGCCTGCTCAACCTGGAGCTGGCTGGTATTGGCTCCATCAGACACAGGGAAGTTTCTGGCAGCTTCTCACAGAAGCCACCGCAGTAGCCTTGCCATTATCCAGACTTTGACAGGCAAACCTAACAGCAGGACTTCAGAGAAAGTTTCTTCACTGTATCTTATCCTACACTGAAGCAATCTCTCCTTCAGAATTTCCTTCACTGTGAAGTTAGGTACTAAATGCAAACCATAAAGAAAATTTCTCAGTTCAGACATATATAATGTAGGAATAATAGACTTAGTTGTCATTGATTTTGGTAGATAACCACTTCCAGAAGAGCTGGTCTTTGATGGTATATTTAGAATAGATTTTCATTATTAAAAAAATAGCTAAGCCACAGAGCTTAATTGGAATAGGCATGCAACAGAAGAATTCTAATCCTTTTTTTTTGCAAGTAGTGTACCTTCATTGTGCTTCATATGCTCTCATCTTTTAACATTTTTTTCCTTTTGCTGAAAATTTCCTTTGATCACTTACAAAGTTATTGTCTAACCAAAAGAAATAGCATATTCCTTCAGTTAGTCCAAGCATTATTTTGGCTTGGTCTCTTTTTTAGCACACTGTATTTTCAATTTATGTTAATAGCCGAAACTTACTCATATTTCTATCAGCTTTATCTGTTTTTCACAATAGTCTTCTAAAATCAAAATAAAAAAATAGACAAATCTGATTAAAATAAAAGGTAGTACCGATGATGAGCACAGAAAATCTTTTCTGGGTTGTAGTCAGAGCTTCGTGCTTCACTACCTCTACTTTTTGTGATCTATTTTGTGTTTTTTGATCAATGCAATTTAGTGTCTCTCATGTTTTGCTTGGTGCAGTGACAAGTTGAGATGAAGACTTTGGGGATTTCTTCACCACTGCACACAAATTTTCTCAAGGTCAGATGCTGCAATATGTTTCCATTTAGCATTCACTCACACTTCGATTTGTTTTGCAGTCTTGTGATTCATTATTCTGTAGTTTTGCACATTGAAAGAACATTTCTCATTTCCTTCAGCTCCTTAAAAATGCATCTTACCTTGTTTACTGGTCCCTTACTTTTCTGTCATTTAAAAAGTAAGAAATGTCATTCTCAGTATCATTGCGTAAGTAAAAGACATAAAAAAAAAAAAAAATTTCTGATTGTGAAAAACTGATCCCTCTAAGTACAACTCTGAAGTCTAGTACTCCACAGAGTCTTAATGATACAAAATGTTTCACTAATCTAAAAGTGACTGTAAATGTGATTGAGAATCAGAACCTTAAACTTTTAAAGATCTGGGAGACAATGAGATGTTTTATATTTCAGCAGTTTCCACGGAATGCTGTCAGTGTGAGTTCAAAGTTCAATGTATTCAATGTCTTGATCGATCTGGGTAGTGTAACTCCCCTTCTTTTGGAATAAAGAAGTGTGAAGACAATTACAGCAGAATACAAGTGAATACCAATGCAGAATAATGGCATTAGCTGAAATCCAGACAAGAAGTGAATGTCTGTATGTACGATTCACAGTAAGATGAAAAATATAAGAGAAAAATGAATATAAAAATATAAGGAAAAAAGACCATCCTCGGGTTCTTTCTAATCTTCAGGGTTTCAAGCAATTCATTTTCTGAGTTTCCCTGGCTTCCTATTGCTCCTGATCTGTGCACATGCATGAACAGTTCAGTCGTGACTGCAGTAGTTGAAGCTTTCCTTTAGTTGTGACCTTGGAAGACACTGCACACAAAATTTCCTGTAGAAGGTGCCTTTTGATGTCCCTTTTCTTAATGATATTTCAATTGACCAGTGCATGCCAGTGAATTTTCAGGGGGTTTTAAACCTTCAATCCTATGAATTAGGTCTGCCATGTACTTTTCAGGAAATGTTCAAGGAAAAGCATTCAATCCACTGAAGGTACAGAAGACAAGTTAACTAGTGTATTTGTTGCTCTAGCTAAGTTTTAATGCTATATATATTACAAACAGGATCAATCATCTACAACTAGCATAGAAAAAGAAAATTAATCTTCCAGTAATGCCAAAGTCACATCCTAAGATGAGAACCTTTGCTTTTAGCTAACTATTCTGGTTTCTAGTTGTCAAGTAGAATTTATAGATTCCACTAAGAAATAAAAATTTATTTCTAGAAAGAACAGAAAACTTATATATGAAGTGTTCATGACGTAGCGTACAGGAACTAGAATTTTAAAAATGAAGTCCTACTGAAAAGCTGAAAGCCCATTTTGAATCTGAACCATGTTAATTATCTTTTTAAAGGCAAAGAAATTCTCCCTAGAATTATGTCCACAAGGCTGACTCAAAAAGCATTTTCTGCAGCAAAATGATAACCTAGTATTTAGGCAAGAGTCTTCTAGAAGTAGATGGCATATAATGAAACTTTGTTAATTCCTATTTCTCTCTTTTAATGACTAAAATATTATTTTCATTTTAACTTTCTTTTAACCCAATATCAGGCTAACACATTGCCCTTTACCATTAACTTGATATTTGTCAATTGCTATTTGAAAATCCAATAATTCTGATATTATTTTGAACAATTAATAAAATTATGTTTTGTTTTTTTTCCTTAATGGTAATATCAGAAAAACTAATTTACCAAAGATAATAAACCATTCATCATCATATGGAAAAAAAGCCTACCAATTGCTAGACCAATAAAATTTTGATTAGAAAATTCAAGCAAATAGATATCAAGTTAAAAAATTCTCAGATTTCTTACTTAATAGAAAAAACCATCATAAAACTTTTTTTTTTTTCTGAAAAAGGTGTTGACATTTCAGCATGCCAATTACAGTTGTTTAATAGAGGAATTGCATTCTAAAAACATTTCAAAATAGTTCATTTCAAGAAGCCTTTCAGAAAAATCATCCTGTCCATAGACAGACGATAAAATTAGAGAAAAACATTTCAAAAATGTAGGTTTTTCTCTTTTTATCTCACTTTGATTTTCCTGGAAAAAGATGTATCAAAGAAAAGAAATTAAAAGAAAATATTTCCTTAACAAAAACCTCCAAAACCACAAAAAAACGACAACCACAATAAATCACTGTTAACTATCAAACTTCTCTGAAAAAATCATATAGTTATGAAAAGAAGAAGGCATTCCTCAGAGCTGAATACAAAAAAGCCAGTATAAGAGGAGAAGAATCACATAGATATGCCAATAGAATATGAATAGATACTGCTGAGGAGAGAGGTAGCTTTTTGTGGGAGAATGGAAGACTTTACTTCACCTGGGAGTTTGAGCCCACAGTTGTCTCCATTAAAGCATAAGACCTCTTTTTATTTTGAAAATGTGTAACAGAAGTTAGTACCTGCTCCCAGAAGTTTAAGATCTAAAAATAAAATTTCTTAGGCCAAATCAGATAGTAAGGTGCTTCAGAAGTCTAACTTGGACTCCTCTTTCTTTGCAGCAAAATCGGCCCCACTTGCTTCTCCCCAAATGAAAGGTTTTTCTAAGAGAACTAAAGTGAAAGAGCAATTCTCTGTGAGTGTTCTTTATTCTGGAACTCATTCGTTTTATAACTTCGTTCACGAAGGGTTGAGTGTGTTAACCTCTGGAAATACTATTAAACTTATTTTCTGTCTATTGTACTGAGAAAACTAAGGGGAAGGTTGGATTTACCTGCTGTCTAAATGGATAATGGATATACTTTTGTCTTTTTATTTTGGGACTAGGATTAAAAATATTTCAGAGTCTGCAAATATACAATAAAATCTGTCATAATTAAATGGAATCTCATTTCTTGACATCCTTCATATTTTCATAAACTGTAGTTATCATCATTATCAATTTGCAAGGAAAAAAATGTAAGCAAATTTTATGTCTTTCTTTGCAAATGACAAATAGGAAATTTACATATATATATATATGGTGAGCTTACTGTATTGTTTTTTTCCTGCTTCTCCGAGATAAAATAAATTAAAACTGTTGTGGAAATCAAATTATTCTCTTATTGAAAAATTATGCCTTATCAAAGAGAGGTAATAGTTAGAATTTGAAAGTATTTATATTATTGTATAAAGTTAGACTACATTTCCTTCAGAATGCATATCCCTCCAAATTAGTAGATTAAATATTTATTGTAAAATTTTTAAACTTTTATACTCCCCATATTTGAGGATACTGTGCATTTTCACTGTATAGTAACAGTTCTGGAAATTTCTAAATTAAAAAAAAAAACAAACCAGAGTCTAAGCAGTAAAACAAAATTAAAAACAAACTCAGATATATTGGTGTTTCTAAAGTCTCTCAGGAGGAATTTCTAGAAGTGACTTTTTTGTTTTCTAAATCACGGATAAAAACATGAGATAATTTGAGGTACAGCAACCTAATTTTCATCCATTCTGTTTACCAAATATATTTGTAGACTAATGGAATCACAAAATTCTTACAGTTACAAAAGACCTCCACAATCATTGTGCCCAACTGTTAACCGAACACAGCCCAGCTGTACTTTTTTTGTGTGCTCAAAATGAATGCTGATTATGTTTGTTTAGTCATCAGTCCATTTATATGAGAAATCATGACTTAGATATTGACTTATGATTAATAGAATCACAGAATCATTGAATCATTGAATGGTTTGGGTTGGAAGGAACCTTAAAAACTCATCTGTTTGTGCATTACCTTGTCATGGTCAGAGACATTTTTTACTAGATTAGCTTTATTGGTCTCATGCTGGGTGTAAAATATATTCAACTAATTTTTCATACATAATTTAAACAACTTGCCAAACATTTCAATATTCTCCGTTTAATCTACTTTATACTTACACTATGGCAAAATATTTGGTTTCTGTGAGTTTAAATTGATAGTGCACCCCAAAGGGTACTCCTTTTGACTGATAGTATGGAAATCTTATAAATATTTGGAATAATACCTCTCAGCTTGCTGTGAACAGTAACATGGAAAACCACATGGAGAAGATTTAAGAAAGACCGAATTTCAACAGCATTTTAGTTTATGTTGCAAGAACTGTGTGTAGGAGTTCATTAAAATGATACAACCAGCCAAAATTAATTTTTCTATTATGTTAAGTAGAAGTGTCAATACGAAGTCAAAGGCTAAGTCTCCCTCAAAACCAGAGGAGTGTGAGTAATTCAGAGAAATATCTGATGCTGGGCAGAAAGAAAAACCAAAAAACAAAGAAAGTGCCAGTAGCATGAAGGGTCATTATGGGATTTCTCTAAGAGTTTGCACCAATGACTGGACTCAGACCATGCTCAGACTGGAGAGCGGGACTGAAATGGGGAACCACAGTCAGCAGAACGCTGAAAACCAACTTGCTGTAAGATCTCTCTTTATTGTTTCTGCATTCCACTAAGTTATTTTGTGTTTTAAACAACCAAACCCAAAGCTTTAGAGAGGAGAACACATTAGATTACATGCTAGGAAGAAATTCTTTACAGTGCACCTGATGAGTCACTGCACTGGGTTGCCCAGCAAAGGTGTAGATATTCCTTCTTTAGATGAGTTCAATGCCAGGCTGGTTGGGGCTTTGAGCAACCTGATCTAGTGGGTGCCACCCCTGCCACTGGCAGGAATTTGGAACTCAGTGATCTTTAAGGTCCCTTCCAATTCAAGCCATTCTGATTCTATGATTCTATGATTTTATGATTCTAGGTATATACACAGCATGTGAGCAAACCAGTTGTATCTCAAGGCTCTGCCACATCTTTCTATCACATCCTTCCCAATGCAGTAACTTGAGGTCTGTTCCTAAAAGCCCTTGCTCCCTAAACACTTTCTTTTCCTAGCATTGACCTTTGCCCTCCCTTGCTTTGACTTCTCTCTTCAATCCCTAATTATTTCTCTCTCTCTCTTCCACTGCATTTTATCAACAAAAAGATATAATCCTAATTAACAAGTCATATTTTCAACAGGGAAAAACAGGAACTTAATTACCATTATAAGATTGCTTACAGTGTCTTTCCCCTCAACCAGCAGCAGTTAAGAATACTCACAAAAGTTGAAGAAATTTAGCAATTTTGAGACCTATCTGCTTGCCAGACACCGACACATCAATGTAAAATTTAGGGACAAGATCTTTTTCCTTAGGAAATTGATCTAGACTAGGAATTCTTCATGAATTAATTAATTAATTAATGAAAAAGCCCAATAATTTATTAGTTCTTTTTTTGTTCAAAAATTAACATTTTATCCTTATGAGCTGATATTTGAATACCATACTATAGAATTGTGCATAGAAATTAAGTAACAGGAAAGACTTTAAATAATAGAAAAGTTTTGGAGATATTTAGGAGAGTATAACAAGGAAAAGAAAACGTTTAATTAATGAAGGGATACCTGTCATCAAAATTGTTCTCATTGGTTAATGAAATATGATGTCTTATAAGCAATCTACATTTTTGATGTACAAAACTACAGTATGCTAGGAAACACAAGATAATCCATCTCATCTATTACTCGAGAAAATGCATTACAACATAATAGAGATCCCATAAATCATTCAGTGAAATAATACATGTGCTATAGTACATCATGAACCAGACAGATTATACTAATGTCAGAAAGGCAGCTCATTAACTGCATTATACAATGAGTAAGCAGTCACCTGGCTGTACAACCTTCATATCCCTATTACCATCAGAACAAAATGAAGGAAAATCTATCACAGTCATTTTTCATACAGTCATGTGACTAACATTTTCTCTTGTTTTCTGTTATTGAGATAAGTGCCCTTGTACTGTATGTTTTGTGCAGTTCTGACAGCTTTGCAGACCCTGGATAGAAGCTCTAGCTTCTAGAAAATCTGTTGCACATCTTTTAAAAGTGACATGTTGTAATCAGGGGTGCCAGTCTACCATAAAACAGAGAAGTAAGAATTCCAGTGCCACCTTTTAAACAAAAACAGTAAGAATCCCTGTAAACTCAATGCCTTGGCAAAGGATTAGGAGAAAAATATAATTAATATGACATCATAAGTATTTATTATATTCATGAATATAATAACTAAAGTTATTTTCTTTTTATATTTTCAAAACATTAATTTTGGATTTACAGAACAGATAATTGTGTGTATTGAAGAAAAATGACGGCATGTTATCTTCAGTCTCGGATAATATATTACTTTTATCTGGATACCATGTAAGATGCTCATGGACCCATTAGCGACGTCTGCCTTTCCTAGGTATAATTAAGGTTCAGATCTTGAAATACTCAAGGGTGCTATTTTTCTCTTTAAAGATATATGCCCATAATTTGGGAAAAATTAATGTTATTGAAGTCATTACTCAGTTCCTACCTGATCTGTAGGAATTTAAGTCTCCTTGAAACTACATAAATATGGATGCCATCCTTCAGTTACCAGTCATCAAATTGATGAAGGAACCAGCTCATATAAAAGACATATTAAAAAAATGGACCAGTTAATGGTGATGATCACAGAATCATCACTTAATCATAGAAGAGTTTGGATTGAAAAGGATCTTAAAGATCATGTAGTTCTAGCCCTCCTGCCATGGTCAGAGATCTTTTCTGATTGACAAGGTTAAAGCCCGATTCAGCCTGGCCTTAAACATGACCAGGGATGAGGCATCCACAACTTTGCTCAGCAACTTATTCCAGTGTCTCAACACCCTCACAGTAAAATACTTCTTCCTAATATCTAATCTAAACCTACTTTTTTCAATTTAAAGCCATTGTCCTTTCTCCTGTCACTACATGCCCTAATAAAAAGTCTCCACTTTTCTTGTAGGGTCCCTTCAGGTACCAGAAGGCTGCAATTGTGTCACCCAAAGCCCATCTCTTCTCAAGGCTGAACAATCCCAATTCTCTTAGCCTGACTGAAAAGGAGAGGTGTTCCATCCCCCTGACCATCATGCTGGCCAACTCTGGACTAATTCCAAGAGGTCAATGTCCTTTCTCTTCTGAGGACCCCAGAGCTGGATATAGCACTGCAGGTGGGTTCTCACCAGAGTAGAGTGGTGGGGCAGATTTCCCTCCCTTGCCCTGCTGATCACAATGCTTTTGATGCAGCCAAGGACACATTTGGCTTTCTGGCCCACATGGTGCCAGCTCATATCCAGCCTCTCACCCACCAGCACTCCCAAATCCTCCTAAGCAGGGCTGCTCTGAATCTACTCATGCCCTAGCCTGGATTTCTCCTGAGGGTTGCCCTGACCCAGGTGCAGTGCCTTGCACATGGTCATGATAAACACCACGAGATTCCCATGGGCCACTTCTAGAACTTGTCTGAATCCCTCTGGATAGCATCTTGTCCTTCAGGCGTGTCACTGCACCACTCAGTGTGATGTTGTTTGCAAAAAGGGTACACCTGATCCCTTTGTCTGTGTCATTAATGGAGCTATGGACTCCTGAGGGACACCGCTTGTCACATTGTCTGTTGAGACATTGATCACTACCCTCTGGATGTGGCCATCCAACCAATTCCTAACCCACTTAGGAGTTCACCTATTGAATCCATCTCTTTCCAATGCAGAGACAAGGATGCTGTGGGAGACAGTGTCAAAGGCTTTATGAAGTCCAGATAAATGTCATCTGCAGCACTATTCTGACCCAATCCACTAAGGCAGTCACTCCATCACTGGAGGCCACTGGGTTGGTCAGGCAGGAATTGATCTTGATGAAGCTGTGCTGGCTTTCTCAAATCTCCTTGTCCTCCATAGGTCTTAGCACAGCTTCTATTCCATGATCTTCTCAGGCAAAAAAAAGGAATGCACCTTTCTCAGGTGGAGGCTTTTATCCCAGCATATTAAGAGTAGGCTCAGTTACAGAACAAATTTTAGTACGGAGGGAGTAGCAAAGTGAAACTTCTTGCCTGTCAGATGGAATTGTGTTGTGTCCCTATGTTAAATTCATCTTTGCATGTGACAGGTGATGTGTGTCACCTTGCATGTTGAGTGACAAACTCAGTACAAATTGATGCTTTAAAGCACAAATCTAAAATCCACTTATACCACCTGAATGAGACTGTAACTTGGTATAAGTGAAACACGGGGTGAAAAAAAGTCTGTTTTTGATAAATTGTGTAAATCCAGTGTAAATCTTCTGGAGTTATGAAGCGGGAGAGGTGACTGCCCAATTTGCTTACTATATGATATGTATTTGTACAGGTAGGTGAAATATAAAATTTAAAACCTTCAATTTAATTGTACATAAAAACATAGTAGAGGCTGACCCAGCAAAAAAAAAAAAAATGTATTAAATATTCTGGCTATATTAAGTACATATATTAATTTCTATTAGCCAAAGAGGATCTTTATTATTCTTCTTTTGCCCCAGGGTTCTCTGAATCAGGGATGAAAACAAGAAAAAAAGGACCTTACATTTCCTAGTGCAGCTCTGCAAGCAAAACATGTTCCTTGCTCAGGCAGAAGAGCTCAGTAACAACTATTTTCAAGTTTTAAGGTGAAAACTTTGAAAGTCACATACTAAACAATCAATTTATACTTTAAATAAGCATCCAAATTTATTTTCTTCTTCACAACTCATAGGAGAGATTTATGTTCATATATATATTCATAGAAAACTACATGGAATAGCTGTGCTTCACACTCATTCTAGTCTCATTGATCTCTTGAGCGAGAAATAACGCAGTTGAGCTCCAGCTACTGTTATTTTTTTCTTTACATTGCATTCACAAACCTTGCACTGTTGATTGATATATTTTATTTTTTAGTGGAAGCATATGGAAAATTAAAAGCAATGGCAGCAAAACACTGAGTAATATAACAAAAATTCATGAATCTGTAAAAACAGTAGGCTAAAAGAAGCATATGCTTATTTATATTCTGCAAACATTTCACATATTTGGTGTGATTAAATGAAAAAGGGGACATTTTTTAATAAGTTTCTAAACCAAAACCACTACATGTAGGTAGTAAGAAATTATTCTAATATTCTTAATGAGTTAATAATAATTTCTTGTATTTCATATAGTGGAAATGCATTTTAGAATCCCACTGAAAGTGTTCAGGTGTTAGAGAGTAATGATGCACCTACTGTAGGTGTGAATAGGCTTTCATTGAAATGATTTACAGTCTTCCTCAGTGTGTTATTATCACCCAATAACACTTTGTTCAATGACTGTGTAGAGTTTTCATTAATGTTAATGTGGAAAATTGACCCTTAATATTTTGTAATTAGTGATCTGATAGTGACAGTCTTGTATAATAGGTTTCTGTGAATGTGTTTGTCTATGATAAATAGAAATGTGACTTTGGAAACTTATTTACTTTTTGATGATATGTTAAGCCTTAAACTTCAGTACTGCAATACTGACTAAATATTAAAGAAATCATGAACTCAGAACTTCTGTCTGTGGAAAACTTTGCTGTTTTCTTACTCCTATTCATAATTTTTAAAGTATATCTCTGTCTCTTAAATCAATATCAGTAGTGCATGTTTCTAAAAGCAACCTTTCCTCTAGTACCATGTATCTCAAAGCACTCATTAAACTGGGGAGTCTGTCTCTATAAATCTTATTTATCACTCTGTGAGTAAGCTGGAACTGAGATAGGCAGTAGTAAAACCCATGCTAGTATAATTCTTCCTTTCTATATGAATAAAATACTAGTTCTAACCTTGTTTTTAGTCTTTTTCACCCTCTGGAGGAATATCAAATGAGATGAGTTAAACACATCCTAGAGAACTAAGTCATAAGATGACATTTTCATGGGTTTTTTTCTGTTTTATTAAATACTCTCCAAAGACAACAAACTCCACATTTTTATTGGTAAAGGTGAGTTACAGAATTCATTTCCATTTTCTTTGTTCTTCAAAAAGAATATTTTATAAATGAAAAAAATCTGTAACAAAATCTTTATCCCATTCCCCTGTTTTTCTAACATTGCATACAAATATAAATGTTAACCTTTATATTAATAGTGACAATCATGTTTTGGTCTTTAATGTAGTAAATTATATATTCCTTCTTCTTTTCAGCTTTTTTATACTGTGTTCTGAAATAGAACTAATAATGAAAATTAGTACAGAGTACTTGGAAAAAGATTGTAGACATACAATGTGAATAAATTTTGAAAATTCATAATTTGCCTATTGGCAATACGTTAAACCACTGGGGACATTGCTTGTTGTCTTAAATAATACAAGAGTTTTATCAGTATATTAAATATCAGCCAGTATGAAACTTTTTTTTTAGTGGAAAAAAGACACACATGCCTGCTGTAATTACCTCTAAACTTTATTTTACTTTTTATTAAAAAAATATTCTGCAGTGTTTTAGAGCATGATATGTAATAATACCTATAATACTAGGGAATGGATAAGTAAAATAATCCTCAAAATCACATGGCAATCACATAAAGTAAATGCAATTCATCTTACAGTAAACATCATTAAAAAGTACATTATTTCAAGTAAACTAGTTGGAGCAAAGACATAACTGGTTTTAGCCATATCAACAAATGGAAATTTATTTTTTTTTTTTTTAAATTATCAATTCTTCAAATCCTCATTTGTTGCTGACTTGTACATTAAAAGATGTAACACTTTTTGATTCTGCTGGAATCTTGGTGTTGAAGACCTGCTATGTGTTATTGTCAATGTGATTTGAATCTGTCTGCATTAGATTGCCATTGCTTTCTGTTTCTCTATGTTATAGTAGCTTGAAATTATTCTAGAAATGGAAAAAATCTGCAAATAAGTCAAGAAACAGAAATTTAATTCCTCATAATTTCTATCCCTCAGCTTCATGGATTCTAGTCCACATTTTTTGTTTAGTTCTTGTCTGCCAGGAGATGGAGACAGAGAATTTGAATCTTCCATCACTTCTTTGGAAAAAAAAAAAAAAAAAAAACAAGGAAAAAAGTATCAGGAAGATAAAAGGTGAGTAGTACATAAACCCCTTATTTTAAGACATTAATTCTTGATCTTGTGTTGCCCTTGTTAAACATATTTTCTATTGCCAATAGCTGTTCTATAAATAAATATTAGGAAAAAAAAAGTATTTAAAAAGCCTTTGCTAAAACTGTTCTTCCATTGAATTTGCACAAATGTGTGTACACCTTGAAGAGAATGTATTGCAATTTTCCCTAGTTAGTGTTGGCTCTAGACCATTGTAATGAGCTAAAAAGTCTGAAGAGTTAAAAGAAATGTAAAAAAGAACAAAGGGGAAGTAATATAATATATGTCTCTCAACATCTGATGTTAAAAATCTTTGATTCATTTATATAATATTAGTACTCAGAGACCTAAAATATGTGTGTCTTAAAAAAAGGCAGTGTTTAAAAATATAGGATAAAAATCAAGGATTTTTTAATTTACTGAATACTTTTCTATCTTTTGTGTCAAATTGTATATAAACTTATTTTTACTTCAAATTTGTTAATTTTAAGTCCATAGGCATCACATTGTCCTTGACAAAAATCTTTATTACTGTATTTGTGTCATGTCATATTTAGTTAATTTACTTTTAAAAGAAATATGAAATTATTAATTATTGGTTTGTTCCAGATAGGACTTTAACTCAAAAATTTCCTTGAAAACCTGGGAAAAGTCTGTTTCCTTCAAAAGGATTAATGACTTTTATTTGAAGAGCTGGAACACTACTAATAATTAGAAATATCATATCAGAAAAAAATTCTTGGGAAGATATCCCCAAAGAAAATTTATCTTCATTTTCAAATCCATCCAAATATCCACTTACTTATTTTAATATTTCCTCAAGAGCATACTCTTTTCCTCATATCAGTATATATTAAACATTTCAAGTAATAAAGAAAGGGTTTCTTTTGTGGATACACTCTTTTTTAACAGTCTTAAAATATTTGATTGCTTACAACTTTAATTTCATGTACAATACACCTCTTCATGAGTGAGAAGTTAAGGCACCCTCAGTCACTTGCAATGCCTGGAGATATTAGTATAGATTCCCTTCAAGAACATATTCACTTTGTACTAATGAGAAACATATTTTGTACGTGAATATTCTGGCTTCCCTATATAGCCAGAAGACAAAGCTTCTGATTATAAATGCATACAAATCAGTGAAAGTCCTGACAAAACTGCTGCTAGGAGCACTGAAGACAAATGAAAAGTGCATACAATTTTTGCAGAGGTCCTACAAGTCTGGTGAGGCAGAACTAGCCCAAAGGAAGGCAGAGAAGTGTAATGAATGCTTCTTTTATTCCCTTCTGGATGTCAGACCTTTCAGAGTTCCTTAGAAAACCACATTCTTTAGCTCTCTTTACTGTTTATGGGCTTTTCTCTATACAGATTTAGGGGTGATTTTCTAACAGGATCAAGTAGATTGAAGGAAAACACTTCATTCCTTTGCCTAGCAAAAGCTATCTTTCCTGAAACATTATAAGAAATAATGAATTTGTCAGTCATTGAATACTGAAGAGAGGTAAAAAATTTATGATCATTGTGACCTCCAGTCTCCTTGAAATCAAGTTAGGAACGGAAAATTGTAGTAACAAAGCGGTAGCACTGCTACAAACCTGCAGCCTACACATGGACAAATACCAGCACATCTTGATCCAGGAGAGAATTCTACATAAGATGACTTGTAAAGGAAACAAACATATAATAGTTACATAAATGAAACATCAGCTTCCCTGACACTTTCCTGGTATTGCACAATGCAGAAGGAAGTAGCAGCACCTTTTCTTTCCCTCACAATCTTATGCTGTATTGTAATAGGTTACTAAATAGGTTACTAAATGGAGAGAAGTGGATTTGAAGGATTAGGAATTGGATGGATGGACACAGCTGGAGGGTTGTGGTCAGTGGCATCACATTCCAGGCAGAAGCTGGTGATGGAGCTCCGCAGATAAAACAGCTATTTAAATTTATACCTGGAGGAAATCTGTATCCTCTACAGTAGCTCAGTCTTACTGGAGTCTTTCAGGACATAGGAGAACCAAATTTCAAGTGTTTCCCCTCTTCTTGGAGATGTTTGTTAGTATTGAGTCATCAACACTCTGTATAGACAGAAATAGCAGAACTGTGGCATTTTTTGTAACAGGTGAATTCAAAATACGGTACTGCAAGATCTGTAGCTGGGTAGTTTATCTAACTTTTCTGAAGAGTTTTGTATGTCCTTGAACGAAACCTTCTGGTTGAAGTATATGCCTGCTTCTCAGTTTCCCAGTTATGGAAGAATTACTGGGATGATAGGGCGTTTTCCCTGTGCTGTTGGCTTGTGAGGACCTGAAAGTTATTTATAGTGAAGTTGTGACAAAGAATTATGAAGATTAGTCAGAGGAGAGAAAAAAGGAGATATCAATTCAATTTGGAGCCCTTAAAAAGACAATATTTTGACAGAGGAAACAATTAAAAGGTGAGAAGTCAGTGACTGAGCCAGTGGCTATCAGCTCCTGTTTCAGTTGAGCAAAGTACTCTGCAAAGGAATGACAATCTGCCTTTGAGTTTCCTATTTCATTCCACTGATTATAGCAGGGATATAACTCCCACCTCTGTCAGTTTAGGTATTTTTCTTAGTTCCCAAATGTTAACCAAAATTAATAAGCCTTAATTTAAATAAATAAATTGCTATGTAATTTACTAATATTTACCAGATCTGATACATGGGAAGACATTTAACAACTGAAAGCAAACAGGCAGAAAAATAATTCTGGTACTTGTACCCAATCAACCTCAATTCAGATAAAAGCAAAAATCAGAATTAAAAAAAATACTGTAGTCAAGAAAAAGCAGTAATTATTGATTTATATAATTTTCAAATATAATGAACTTGGTAAACCCTTCATGAGCATAAATTTAAAATACATGTTTAACATTGCTTTGCATGTATTGTTCCATTAGAAGAAGGTGTGTCAATAGTTCCATAGAAATAACTATGTTGTGAAAGAAAACTGATAATTCATGTAAAAAAAGATTTAAATTATAGTATATAATTTATTTAAATATTTAGGAAAATGAAAAACCCATTAGGAAAGAGAAATACTGTAAATTGTATAGAACCAGACTTTTTACAGTTCCTCCCTTTTTCTAGACATTTACAATGGCATCATAATTCCAAAACTTAGCAGTCCTAGTCTTCATATACTACAGACTGATGACGTCCCATCAATTTACTACTCCTGCAAAGCTAAGATATACCAGCTATTAAACCTTTGCTTTGTAAATCTCTATGGGAGGTGAGAGGCACTGGTGATTAAGTCTCAGCAAGTCAAGAAACATGATTGCATATTGAATTTAAGTACAGCTTTAAGAATAGCTTTCATCAAAGTTAGCTGCAGTATGAGAAGTGCATACATATGCTATCAGAGAGTTGAACCCCTTGTAAATAACTTAGAAAAATAAGAAATATCAATGGCTATTAAGAAAAATATTATGGATTAATGCAAATAGAGATAGAAGTATAAAATAACAGAACACAACAGGAATAGATGAGTAAATGATCCCTCAGCGTTTTGCCCTATCTCTGTATATAATCACCAAACAGCACCAAGCTTTGACCAGATTCCAATGTTTCCATTTTATATTGAGAAAATCACAGTTCAGATTTCTGTGTATGGTGTCCCCTTAAGGATTTGCAAGGCTGACAAAGTTAGATGTTTTTATAATCCCGAACTGGCAACTCACACCCTCACATGCTCCCAGACATCCACTCACATTCTGACGTGCTCACAAAGCTGGGAGCTGGCATGGATCAAGCTACTGTGCCATAGATGGATCAGCCTTCCAGGAGCCAGGACTGTTAACCTCAGTAACATCACAAGCTGTGCCACTAGAAATCCCAATTCAGTCTTCTAAGAATCAGATGAAGCCTACATAAAAATACCTTTCTGAAATAAAAACAGGTAATGACTTCAAATGACAGTAACTTTTTCCTTGGTGAGAATAAAAACGTTGAGATTTGGGTTAGACAATTTGGCAAAGATTTATTGCTGATGCAGAAAGATTTCTTGCAGATCTTTTCCTATTCCAGGGTTACTCAACCATACTCTTATCTTTCCCCAAGATGTCAAATGTCATATTTTCATTTTATTTGCATGACTGTTTAACCATTGATTCCTCAGCTTTTTTAAAGATAGAAGGGTCATAAATCCTGTCAGGTACTCTTTCAGAGTGAAGAAATGAGAGAGAAAAGTAGTTTAGATCTTTCTTTTCCAGGAAAAAGGGTGGTTTTGGTGGAGTTTTTTTTTGTTTGGTTGTTTTGGTTTCTTTTAAAATTTATTTCCAAGAATCACAGTTTTAAAATAATTCATTCTCTAGGAGAAAAATAATGTATTGACATTAATACAATTAATGTATTAATGTATTAACACTTTGTTAATGTATTAACAAAAATAAATTAACTAATCAATTAGATCAACTCAATCATTTGCCCCCCTTGGACAAGTTGAAGTAAACTTTTTCAACTTTTTCCCAATCCTCTTGTTGTTTGACTGACTCTCAGAAGTCAGTACTTTCCTTACTTTACTAGACAGAGATATAGTTCTGATTAAAAGAAGTCAATGTCTTTTGTGTTCACATTTTTAAATTATTGTTGAACTTTTGGAGAAAATTTTTCTTAACTAGTTTTCTTATATTCAAAATTTCATACTGGTTGTTAAGGTAATATTTATTGTTGTCTTCAGTAGATGTAATGTATTTTCTCTATCTAAACAAATTTCTGTAATGGATAACATAGTTCCATGTTGTTGTATATTTGATTAATTTACTACCTCAGTTTTAGGGATGTGACAGATAGGACTCTTGCTATATGAGCTTAATTTACTTACTGATAACATTACTATTAAAATAATTCATATACTTTGAAGGGAATTAATTCACTTTTCCAGACTGATCAAATCAATTGTTTGTTCTGATGAAAAATTTCCAGCAGGATACCTTCTGAGATATCTAAGTTTCCTAAGCAGTATAGGGTCTTTTGTTAAGAAGAACACTCTTGAGCAAATTCAAAGCTGTTACATAATTTACTATGAACCTTCAGAGAGAAGAGGCTAATGACTTCACTCCATATGGACTTAATATAAACACCAAAAAAATCAGTCATATTTAAATCTTAAAATTATGTCAAAAAATGAAATATTTTTATCTCAAATAAATTGATGAGGAAAGGAAACTGAAATTTAATGTTCTTGGCAAATAAAAAAAAAAACCTCAAGCAAACAAACAAATGATAATTAATGATTGAAAGTTTTCCACTGATAAAAAATATTTTTTTCAGAAATCTACATTGTCTATTGGTTATAATGAAAACAACTATGCTGATAGAAATTAGGACAGTATGATCAATTGTACTCAGTCTCAATCTATGCCCAAGGATCTGAAAATATTTTAATGCTCGATTTCTGAATCACTTTTTTTGGCTATTTATACCACTTGGAAAAAGGCTGTCAACAAGCTGGAGATACACAGTTTAAATGTACAAATCAATTATTTATCAGCTAATGCACACAGCTGACAGCTCGGCCTAATGAGTTGGTGTAATATTAATATGCTCAAAACCCCTGATGGGAGACACAATGAGCCTTTAATTTTCAGGCAGTGCTCAATCAAATGAAGACAAGCCAAGCTCTATGAAGGCTCTTTATGTCAGGCACATCCTCAAGGTTTCTGAGTTACCATTGTCTGGTGCCCTGGGGTTTTATTCTTATGGTTTTGTATCCTTTTATGCAACTATTCCTCTTAAATACTTGAGCTGTTAACTATTATCTTCTCGGTAATTAATGTTCTGTCCCTAATTTTAAAGTTCTTTCATGCCTTTAGCTCACAGACTTCCTTACAACTTGACAACAGTTAGAGACAAGGGAGAAGGGTTTGGAGCTTCCTGGGATGTGAGAGCACCAGGGTTTTAGTGTGGTGGCTGGGCAGGCAGGGCCAGTCCTACCTCCCCAGCCCAAACCAGGCAGCCAGGGGGACACTGAAGCAACCCCAGCCCCAAGCATCTGGCACCTTCCTGGGGATGTGCTGTACTGAGGGCCCACAGGTGAGAGTCAGGACCAGATGTGGTCAGGACAGCTTTTGATCGAAGACAGCTGAGCCTCTGTACTGTAGATTTAAGTACTGGTGCAGTAAAAATGGATTTGTTTAATCCAGAGATGCATTCAGGCAAAGACTTTTCTTTATTTGAGTCTAGTCCTTTTGGGATGATTATGACCTGCAGAGAGAGCCTAACAAATTAGAGGATTGGGCAATCCTCAATCATATTAATTTCAACAGGGGAAAGCGGCAGATTCTTCACCTTGGGGGGGCAGCCCTGGGTGTATGAATGGGCTGGGGAGTGAGATGCTGGAAAGCAGGGCCATGGAAAAGGACCTGGGGGTCCTGGCTGATTGAAAGTTGACTATAAATCATCAATTCCCTGGCAGCCAGGAGGGCCAACCTGGTCCTGGGGGCATCAGGCCCAGCATTGCCAGCCAGGCAAGGGAGGGGATTGTCCTGCTCTGCTCTGCACTGGGGCAGCCTCACCTTAGATATTGTGTGCAGTTTGGGGCACTACAATATAAGAAAGATTTTAATTATTAGAGAACATCCAAAGGAGGGCAACAAAGATGGTCAAGGGCCTTGAGGAGAAGTCGTGTGAGGAGCAGCTGAGGGCACTGGGTCTGTTCAGCCTGGAGGAGACTGAGGGGAGACCTCACTGCAGTTACAGCTTCCTGTGAGGGGAACAGGAGGGGCAGGCACTGAGCTCTGCTCTGTGGTGACAGTGACAGGACCTGAGGGAATGAAGGTGTGTTTGGGGAGGTGTAGGTTGGATATCAGAAAAAGGCTCTACACCCACTGGAATGTGGTCCTCAGGAAAATGGTCACAGCACCAACCTGACAGAGTTGCAGTGTTTGCACAATGCTCTCAGGCACATGGTGTGACTCTTGGGGCTGTCTAGTGCAGGACTAAGAGTCAGACTCCGTGTTCATTTTGAGTCCCTTCCAACTCAGATTATTCTGTGGTTCTGTGAAAGTAACTTTTAAAGAAACAGGTTGTCTTTCAATTACAGAGCTGGTATTTTTGGCAACATGACTAGACATAATGAGAAATGTCAATTCAGTAAGTAAAAAAATGTAGAAAATGTTTTTAAATATCTTGTGATCAGAGTTAAGTACAAACACCCCACATCCCAAAAGATTATTTTCTTACAGCTTAAATCCATATGTTTCTTATGTTTTTAAATACATTTTCTCCCTTTTTTTAACTGGTGTTTATCTTCCCTTTCGAATTCTCTTTATGACACATTTTGATTTCCCTCCAGCAATAACAATATCTATAATCATTTCAGTGACATTTTCTACCATTTCCCACTTTGAAAGTGACACAAAATCACTGAAGATTGAAATTTCCAAACAATTTCAATCAACCAGTGAAGAACACCTGCTTGTTTTCCTGGTAGAAAAATTTGTAATTTAAATAAGAGAAATGCAGAGTAACATTTAGGAAACAGTTATTTACAATGCATTGAAAAATAAATATATAAAATGGGAAGTTCTGATGAACCAAAATAATTGTATCTGTGACATCTAATTCAAAGTGTTACATATGGTAGCAACCAGTGTTCAATTATCCATAACTAATTGGCATTGTAATTGTCTTTAATCTGAAATAGACAATTAAACATGTTCTGGACTGTTAACTGGTTCATATTTTAGGTATTCAGCTAATTAGACATTTCCTAAACTCTTCATTTTGCATGTGACTAATTTGTGCTCTAAAATCATACCTTAATAGGATGTTTAATTTTTTTCTGATCACTTAATGCTAGTGTAAAATTCCCCCCAATAAGTAAAATAGAGATACTTCCTTCAAACATAGTAATTAAATTAACTTTTCATTCTCTATATATAAAAAGTAATGAAAATTAGTAACATTTTCTACTGTGAATAGTCTTAAATGGATTTGAATACCCTCTGTTTTAATTTATATCAGTATCTTTCTTCAGACTTCAAAAGACTTGACAGAAAGGTTATATTTTGGAGCATAGAACTTCTTTTTGTTATAGAATATTCTAGCAACAGTACTTTTGGACAGAGAGAGAAAAAATACAAAATCCGAAAATCTGCCATTTGATCATTTGTACATGTGGGTTTGGGTTTTTTTCTATTCTTTCTCTCTCTCTCTCTCTCTCCCCCCCTCCCCACTCTATTCCTCCCCTTTCC